>JARKHS020011646.1:0-34709 GCA_030143305.2 Amblyomma americanum | reverse complement strand
GAGAATAGGCTGCTTCCGCCGACGAACAGGTTCCTCGGTTCGTCAAACAGCATAAGCACGCAAGTGTGCCGTGCACCCGGGGTACAAGCGAGGCTATAGCGTGCGAATTTTCTCCAAATACGACGTGCGCATTGGGCACGTGCCGTACAGCAAGCTGAAACAACAGCTATGTCTTCATTGTGAACAGGGGACCCATATGGGTCCTGAAACTTCAATGTTTTAAAAACCATAGTTTTTGTTTTTTGTCGAATGTATATTTTCTTCAGTCTCTGTGTTTCCCCCTCGTCAGAAAGGATTCCGTGGAATCCTCAGCTATTGCGCCTTTATTGCTGCTGCTTGCCTCAATTCTAGGGTGCTAACCAAAAAGGAAGTCAAAAATGTAACCACTCTCTGAGTTACACCTCTCTTGAGGACACCGGAAGGCGATAAAATTCTGATGCGATTGTGGTATTAAATGATGCATGAGAAAGGCATGCATAAAAAGCTAAAGGCAGTGAAAATTTGTCAGTAACTAAAGGAGGGCTCAGTGAAACATATCTACTCACACAGCTGAAAGACATACAGAATAGCTAATGCTGTGCGGTTTACTACTAACCCTTCGACACGTTTACTTTATCTTTCGACGATAGCGTTCCATATTGCAACTGTTGTTCTAAACACTACCACTATTGCATTATTTACTGACACATCAACCACTCTCGCAAGCGAACAAGCTAAGATAAATTATACTAGACTATTCGACTTCAGACAGGTGCCACGTATATCACAGAAAGAAACCAGTAATATTTCCACGCGAAATAATGTTCCCCGAAAGCAAAATTGTCTTCTGAAATAAACACTGAGAAAAGTCAACCGAATTTTCCAAAAATTCGGCAGAAGTCTACTTTGCTTTCTCGTAGAGGTCGGGGAGATGCCGCCTCGAGAATCCCAGGCGGAATTGTTGCAGGTCATTCTGCGAACCTCGGAGCATTGTGTCCAGAAGCAAGAAGCTGTGCGGGAAGACGAGAGGGGTGAAACGGATGATGCGGAGATTAACCACCACCGCATACGAGAGGCTACCTTACTACACTGGAAAAGGGGGAAGGGGGATGATATAAAAGATAAAGGGAAGACGAAAAACCGGTAGGTAATGCGCGCATGAGCATAACCTGTTTGCAGGTAACCCTCTTTGTGAAGATCGCGCATACATAATAGCCCAAGCTTGTTCCTTTCGTTGCGATCGCCGTAATTATTTAGATAAACCAAGCTCCCTTTGTATAGATCTTTTATTTTTAGTCGTTATATTTTTCATTTCGTCGCAACCAGGACTGGTTTATTGGCCGGAGAAGATAGTAGAGAGGATTTCGATCCGGATACCTTGCACGGCAAGTAAACTAATGAACTTCTGTCGAGTGCATCGCAGGCTACCGACTTCATTCATTATATCGGGCTTAAGTATGACCACAAAACACTGAAAAATCTCGAGCAGGACCAAGGTTTTTTTGGGGCTTAACGTTAAAAATGAACGAATATTGGTCAGCTGTCTCTGTAACTGTTACTGACATCAACTTTCGCCAATTCTTAAATGAATAACCAAACAGCTTAAGATAGAGTTTATGCTTTGCTATTGGCTCTCGCATTGCACTGCTGTATCTTATTGACCACCGCGATAATAAAGAAAGATGTGGGTAGATGCAAGGTAGTCTTTCAATTACTGAATAACTGACCATAGAAACAAACGATCGCTTATAACTGCAACTAATGAACTTGAATAAACGAATAAATGCACCACGTTTTTCGTTGAATTCATTTATGACTTTTGTGTAATTTTAAATAATAGTTGTTCATTCTCTTAGGTTAACTAAAATTTATTGTTCTAGTATTCTACTTTAATGCAAAACCCAAAAGCGCCCACAGCGAAATTTCCAGTTTCTCCTTATCAAACTCGTGTCTCGTTTTTTTTTTTTGCTTGCCCAAATCAGCTTTCGTAAAGCTCCTAGTTTACTATCTGATTCTGGACCGTGGCTCAATTACTAACTAGAAATCATTATATCCCTGTTGCACGGGAAGTTCAAGCTGTCGTTGAATTGACCTGAGGGTGGTTGGCTGCATTTAGCCGGCATTTTTCACGGCACTTGGCCCAACCTGTCGATCCTTTTATCGTAAAGCACCGATTTTATGTTTTTATATTTTTAGTTCAATATCTACGAAAGTTGAATGTTTGTGTGTTCTACAAATAATTCCCCGACAAACTCCACTGAACTTTATTTAAGCATAGACTTCGGCACGGGGCCGCAGTTTTTCTCATGTCATTGTGCGCATGTCATTACGCGTACTCGCGTTTGTACGGAAAAGTGTTGATTTGTGTTTTTACCAGAAAGGAAAGTTTTGTTTCATGCAATAAATAAAACAAAAAATGGTCGCGGGAAAAGCCACCCAGTTTGTCGGAACGGGAGGACAAACGGACCGCCGCATTATCACAGCCATTCACAGTTGACCTCAGCTGCAGTTGAGAACCGAACAGCAATTGAAGCTGCTCGACTACACGGAGCAATCGATTTCTCCAAAGAATTTCACAAAGTGTGCGAGCAATAAATTTTTTTTTCAAGGCAAGCAAACATATCCTTGGTCAGAACATTGCGAATAACATGCTAAGGACACTACTCGTTCAACATTAGCAGTTTATAGCAAGCAACGATCATACTTTATATGGGAGCCGCCGCGGTGGCTCAATGGTTATGGCGCTCGGCTGCTAGCTGACCCTAAAGACTCGGGTTCGATCCCGGCCGCGGCGGCTGAATTTCGATGAAGGCGATATTCTAGAGGCCCGTGTACTGTGCGATGTCAGTGCACGTTAAAGAACAGCAGGTGGTCCAACTTTCCGGAGCCCTTCACTACGGCGTCCCTCATAGCCTGAGTCCCTTTGGGACGTTAAACCCCCCTAAACCAAACCATACTTTATTGGCAGCCCACGAAATACCGGTGTGTTTCAAGGCTCGGCTTTGAGCACTCGTCCTTTTGAAATCTACATTAAGCACCTCCTACTGCATAACTTGCTGTTGGGCTAGTTGGTAGGCCATGATCTCAGAATGTCCGTGCTTCTGTGCGCGTCGGCCGCCTTGTTTCTTGTCCGTTGTTATTTTTGCGCTGGTTTTTCTGAGATCCTACTGCATGCGAAGTCCAACATCCAATATTTTCGCGGACGACAGGGCTGTGTTTCCAAAGGTCACCAGCGATGAGGACATTAATACACTGTCAGCCTACATTAACGCTGTTTCTTACTGGTGCTACCTCTGGCTGATATTTAAAAAAAAACACTCTTAAATGCAGAAGTTTGCGCTCACTGCGTACTGGGCTGAGTCCTGCTGTTTAACGGTATAAAAACGCCATCCGCATACTACTTTGCAGTTAGCCCCAAACCATACCTGGTTTCTCCGATACCATGCTATCAATAACGGTAACCGCTTGCTCAGCTACTCACGGTGAACTTTTGCACCCACATTAGTGAATATGCATCTTTGTAAAACACTAATACATACTTGAGATATGCCTTGCGTACATAGGACCTCAAGCTTTAACAATCTCATTAGGTTCCTCGTACTTGCTAAATAATAATTCTTGTTCAAAATAATTTTCATAACTATAGTCAGACTGCGAGCAACTCGGCAGGAAAAAAAGAAGCCTTAAATTCGCTCTCACTTGCATACCAGCAGTATGCTTCTATGCTTCCTGCCTTTGTTGAGTTTGTGAAATATGTTTCCGCAACGCGTTCTTACGCAGTGAACCGACTCGTAACCTGCCTTATCGTTCTGCTCATATTTATTACTTCGGAAAGGTAAGAACTATAATTATCATGCCGTTTTATTTATTGTTCTAAAAGCCTGATTTCGCGCACACCACGGGATCGAAGCCGTCTTTCTAGACTCATCAAATACCGCACAGTTTGTCTAGATTTCGCTCTAACGACCGTATCTCGCTCTTACATTCCTTTTTATTTTTTTTTATTTCTTCGTACACTTTAATGGACTTCAACTCTTTAAGTCAACTGCTGTGCAAATTGTGCGGTTTAACGTCCCGAGGTAACACATGGGCTATGAGGTATGCCGTCGTGGAGGGCTCCGAATTTATTTGGACCACCTGGGGGTTCTTTAACGTGCACTGACATTACAAAGCACTCGAGCGCCTTTGTATTTCACCTCCATCGAAATATGGCCGCCTCGGACGGGATCGCACCCGTGACTTTATGCAAGTCAACTGCAGTGGTTGTATACGTATCATATATTTTATTTGAATAAATGAATTAGTTTACGCTAAGTTATGAACTTGGCAGAAGCTGCTCGATGGCTCCAACACTTGGACATCAACATAAACCTATTCGTTTATACCTTCTTTCTAAATTGACCCTATATTGCCCGGTGTTGCGAATTCGTGATATACCTTTTGGGAGTCGTGTACTCATGACTACATAGAGCTTGCTTTCAAAGTATGATGCAAAAATGTTCTCAGTATAGCCAGCGCTTTCCGGTCAGTATGTTTGGTATCACTGTGAGGAAGGTGTGTCAAGGAAAAGGGGGCGCGAATGTACGACTTCCAACCAACGTTCAGCGAATCCTCTTCGCTTATTTTTCTGGAAAATGTTGCGGAGAAAATAGGAAGACATTTGTCGGATGGAAAATTGTTTATTCTTTCGGGGCCTTCGAAATCGTGCTTCACACAGCTCGAACCAGCAGCATGTTATGTGCCAAATGCTCATAATTTCTAATTGGGAGCATACCAATTTCTGCAATTTTGACAGCGCTTAAAATTTTTTTGTAGTTGCTTTTGAATGTGGGTACATTGATTGGCATAATACAGAGGTAATATATTTTTTCTCGGATTCCTTTATAACTGGAGAATTAAATGGTCAAGCTGTAGCCAATAGAGAAAATTAACACTCATTGGATGGCTCATTAAAAAGCTAGAATGGAGAAATATTCGGTATCTTGGCCAGGAGAGTTGGGGCGGGGGTACGGAAAGGGGACTTCGGTGTATTGCCTACGCTGGCATCGCTTTTTTCTTGTCCCCTGCCCGATACACTCGAAAAATATTTGCGTTCACCGCAACCAAAATTCAGGATCTTTTATTTATTATCTAGGATGTTTCGATTTATAATGTACAATAAATTTATACAGTCCTGTTTAAAAGCTAACTGCAAATAATTAACTATAAAAGCCAGAATAAAGTCTGTAGAGGACACTCACCTGCCCAGATAGCCCAAATTGAAAAGTGGGGCTCTAAGTCTGCTATCACAGTTTTGAAATATGTGCACTGAATAAATTTAAATATCCTCTGTTCCTCAGACTCAACTGAATCTAACGACCGCAGACGGCCGATTTTTAAGAGCGCCCACCCCGTCTGCATTTCTCTCTTCACAGCTCAGGTCCAGCTGTGAAACTTTCTTCTGGGTTGTAAGCAAAAGCAGGAGTGTTGGGTTACGCCATAATACGGCACCGACAACAGATGCCACTTAATTGCCCCGGTGAAAGTACCTGATTAAGCTGTTTCATCAAGAAGAACAAAAGTGTGCTATAGTTATCTCAAACACATACCGCGTACATGAGGTGCGGATTACCTCCGCGACTCGTTTCTACATAGCAATGGACTAATTTAAAATGACTTATCCGCAAACGCAGTTCCTTTTGTGGGCGAAAAATTCATGTCGCGCTCTTAACTATGTCGCCAAATAAAATGCTGCAATAGGCTGACAGGCAAAAACAACGTTCACCTGGCGCGAAGTCGTTGCTTCCGCATGAGTGCATATACACACCACTGCCGCTGACTGCGGAAGCTCTTAACGATGACCCGAATACACACGAGACCGAAGTGTTGCGGATTTCCGATCACGAGGTACTCTCATGTAAACAAAGACACGTATATTCTCGTTTTTCCCCCCGTTTCCTGTCTTTTAGTTCTTTTTTTCTTGTTTCTCTAAATGGGTTCTTTCTTTCGCGTTCATTAGTCTCGGCTACGTCTATACGCCTTCTTCCGCACTGCGCCATTTCTTCTTTGTTTCCGCCAGGAGTGGGCCCTAAAACTACCGGTCGGTGGCCACCTCCCGGTCAATCACGCAGCACTAATCGGCGGAATATACAAATGGCGAATGCGTCACGCACGCGCAATCCTTTGCCCCCAGCGCCGGTGCAGCACGGGCTAACGAACGCCGGTCATTAGGAAATCGCGGCTGCAACACCTTGCGGCCTTTCAACCCCGGCGCGGGTCGATGCATAGAATAAACCCTCCTCGCTGTCTCCCTGAACCTTCTCATCGGTGCCAGTGGAAACAGGCAAACGGAACGGGCTTTCTCGCCCTGGGACGCACCGGCTATATGATCCGCATATTGTAGACAGTTACCTAATATCGACGGTTCGCTTCCCCTGGCACTTACGGTTCACGGTGTCTTCATACTGGGGCAGGTTTTATCAAAGCACAATTCGTTCCTCAAGACTTCTGCTGGAAATGCAATAATTCGCCAATACAAAGCAAGGATTTGATTTTAAATAACAGCAGAACCAGCTGCCAGGACAGAGTGTCAAGCGTTCCGGCGAAAATCAGTGGCTTTGGGTAATTTTGGGAAGATTTGCCTTTGAAGAATCTGGCGTGGGATCCGTTCACTACCGCATTCTGCAGTTCGCAAAGTGGGCCTATGATGTTTTTCCTAGAGATGCACGCAAGATCAACACTCTTCCATTCCGTACTCTAAATCTGGTTTCAATCATCCAGTTACCTTCGCTCGCAAAGAACAAAGGAATCATAAATATTGCGCAACTTCACGTGCACTCGTATATTTGTCCACTGGCTGCATATTCATGTCTTCACGGAGGTAGCCGTCAAATCCGCTCCTGTCTTCGGCAGCACTTTGCGGGCTATATTCCGGAGCGTAATGAATTACGAAGACCTTGTCGGAAACTATTACCGTAATGAACGAGTTGCGCTGCCGGCCGTCGTTACCTTCGGGGCCGAAATTCCAGCCACCGTAGGTGTCCGCATTAACAGGCGCCGTCCACTGTAGCCGGAGAAGCAGCGGTTTCTCTGAGGTGTGTGCGCAGACGCCGGAAGGTCATGCCCGGTCGGGTCGCCCGGTTAACAGGCAGCAGCAGTGAGAGTGTCCTGCTAACATAAGCACCGGGGCTGCCTCTCGCGGCCCCGTTGCCGCTCGAGCCCCTCGCCTCACTTTAAATGGCGGCATCCAGGGAGAGATGATTGGCTTCACCATATTCGCACCGATCCTTGTCATGCGGCCGTCTTCAGTCCAGTTTCTCTTTGCTCTTTTTTTCTGCCCAATTTATGCGCGACCCCCCAGCCGTGGCTGCCAGCGCTTGCTCTCCCCCGCGCTCTCGCCGGCGGCCAGCCGCTACTTAAAGGGGCTCGCGGCAATCGCCAAAAGTCGTACAGCACAGCTCTCCCACCGGCAGTGTTCAGCGCGGTGAGTGCGTATCCGCTGCTCCCTTGGAATACACACGCTGCTCCGCCGCCGCTGGGCAGGCGCCTGTGCCACAGCATGTGCCGGGTGTGCGCGTCTTCCTGTGTGCCGCGCTGCTCTTAGCTTCCCCTCGGCGCCAGAGACAAAGTTCCCTTGTCAGCGAGCTCGCGAGGCTGACTGTTTGGTGGTTTCGACACAGGGACGCTTTCGCTATAGCTCTGTGCACCCGCGAGCAATCTAACCGTTGCTCTAGGGTGGGGAGCTCAACTTTGCATGTGCAGCTCACGTTCCCTCTCTCTCCTTTTTTTATTTTACTTTTCACTGTCGTGCAAAGTAAGCTCGTGACGCAATACTGATTTGACTTTGTGTAATGTGCTTCTTCCGCTTTTCGTTTACCATAGCATCCTTTGCCTAATTCCTGTAAGTCTCTCCAGAAGAACCTCATCATCAAATAGCTTTTAACGGGAGGCAGGTTTCAGCAATGCAACGTTCCGACTCACTCATTGAAGTGATATGTCCTGAATCATTCCACTCCGATCGCGATCCGATAGAGACGTGACATATGTGCAATAGCGGTTTTAATGCACAGGTGCCACTTTTATTCCCCTTTGTGGGAGTGCGGACGATATCTGCTGCTTTCCGTTCTCGACGAAGCGTCAGGAATTTTGGGGAAGCTGTGCTGGAGGACTATGGTCTAAGTTTAACAGTCTCAATAATAATAATAATAATTGGTTTTTGGGGAAAGGAAATGGCGCAGTATCTGTCTCGTATATCGTTGGACACCTGAACTGCGCCGTAAGGGAAGGGGTAAAGGAGGGAGTGAAAGAAGTAAGGAAGAAAGGGGTGCCGTAGTGGAGGGCTCCGGAATAATTTCGACCACCTGGGGATCTTTAACGTGCACTGACATCGCACAGCACACGGGCGCCTTAGCGTTTTTCCTCCAATACAAACGCAGCCGCCGCGGTCGGGTTCGAACCCGGGAACTCCGGATCAGTAGTCGAGCGCCCTAGCCACTGAGCCACCGCGGCGGGCTCAATGCTTCAGTCTTTGTGATGTCTGACGACATTTTTCATCGACCTCAATGCGGCCGCTGCTATACCGAGAACCCAACCTGCAATCTTGTGGTTTGCACGAAATCTCTACCGCAGTCCACCGGTTGAATTCAGAGCGCTGTTCGTATACGCATGCCTGGTGCGCCAATTTCGGCCGTCAATACTGGCCAAAAACTCAGCAGACCGACAGTCAAGGTGGCGAACGATTGCGCATAGACCTATCTGACGATAAACCCTGTGTGTAAGGCTCCTCGAGCCGGATTCGCAAAGCTTTTCGCAATGGTGTCTTGGCCATCGTATTACCGTAATTTGCCGGCGCAGCATCTCGAACAATCACGAACTGACCCTGCGTACCAACAGGAGCGTGAATTCGGCGCCTGAAAATTGGCGATCGAGGCAGAGCTTCGCTGGAGCGTTAATTGCAGTATAGTTCATCAGGTCGCGTTCTAGCAGCCTCTTTTTCTCGCGACCGGTTTTGACTTCATGGTCACTAAGCTGCACTGACGCGCCGTGCTTCATATTCTCCAAGGTACCAGTCAGTCCGGCAATGTGCCCTTCCTTGAACCGTGCGTTCATCTCGGCGATAATAAGATTAGAACATCACACTATTTCCTGCAGTCTCGTGGCGTTCAGTAGGCGTAAAGCTTAGGAACAGACGCTCGATCTTATGCACCATAATGCGCACGGCCGCGACACGGCTTCCCGTCGACGACGACTTACCTGTTCGCATCCATCTAAGGAGCTTCCCAAGGCTTCGCCAGGTCTTAAGTCCACCACCAACTTGCCACATTTACTGTATTAGAATATAGAAGTGCACATTGCAGGGGTGTGTGGAAGAAGGAGAAGGGGGGGGGGGGGGGGGGTCGAAAGGCTTCTTGAGTTCACACATTAAGGAAGTTAGCATTCCTTCGCTAATTCGCCAGCACGAGGTATGTTGTCTCTCTTTCTGATTCCTTTGAATCTGTCTGTGTTAAATTTGTCTTAAACTATATAGATCAAAGAATTCATCAAAATTTATCATTTTATGGTCTAAACAGCGAAGTCAATCTTTACCAGTATTAATTCGTCAACATTATTATTGCTTTTTAAAAGACCGTTGCGTGTCTCAACGAAACTTCAAGGGCTAGAAATGTGCAGAACTGAAATAATAAGCGTCAAATTGTTTATTTTAATTATACCTTTATAGAACCCGTAATCTCACGTTCAGTAGGCCAACGCCAAAGCCGCTGACGCCCCGCGGCAGGCATTTTTCGAATAGTAGAGCAGCGTTCCTGTTCCGGCAATATGACATTGAAACAAAAAATCGTACACGTATTTCGTTTCATATGTGAAATTTTCACATGCACAGAAACAGATGAATGGACTGTGAATATCCCGTAATTTGTGGCCATACATGCTAGATTCCATAGATGGATGAACGCAGTTTTGGTATAGAATAAACCTTAAGATTAATGACACTTACCCCGCGACCTATTTTAAACGCAGGCCTTAAAATTATCTATTCGTAATGTTGCTGCTTTCAAACTCGCATGAAATTAGAAGCAAACATTGATTTTAGGAGAAATTTGCGACAGGCAATAAGAAAAGATCTTCGAGAATCATCACAACTTTTTGATTAACTGCCAAACTCCTCATGAGTGCTTCTATAGTCCTACTGTCTGAATATAGCCTGCAAAATTGATTGGGCACTCTGAGATAACCCTTAACAGCCGCTAGTGTTCCACAACATTATCGTAAGCATCTGACTGTCACAGATCACTGAAGTCAAGTTACTCAACTGAGCGAGAATAACGCTAAATAGCAGCCAAATAAACATCATTTGTAGTGCTTCAGTAAATGAGTCGTTCGAGCTAGGGCTACGCGTATTTTACATAAGTTGTAGATTATCAAATTACGTGCTTGGTAGCGCTTTCTCTGTTCTTCAAGGTGGCGTGAATTTAAGACATATCAATGAAAAGATGCCTCAATTCTAAGAAAGCTGTAGTCCTTAGATCTTAGTAGGAACACTGGTCGTTTTTTGGTACCCGCGCTTATGATTCAATTTCTTGGGCGTCCATAGCTTGGTCCGCAGTAAGAGTTGAACTTTTCTCTCTTTCATTTTATGATATCAGGTTGTTTGTGTACACAACGACAATGAATTGTGGCACTGTGGGGCCAACATTAACGATCCTGCCTTTTTTCCTTCCTCTAGGACAACATGAAGTTCCTACTAGGTAAGCCTCTTCATCCAGTTTCTCTCCAAGCCACCCGGTCGCAGTGCAGCAACGTGGTTGCGACTCCTGTCGCTTGCACTTTTTGATAACAAGAGCTTGTTTTTTTTTAAAGTGGAACTAGAATGCATAACAATGCGAGTATACAGAGTAATTTTTATGCTTGACAAAACTTTATGCCACACGAATACTCTCTCGTCTAGCAAAAAAAAGAAAACCAATAATCTCTCGACTTGTATGAAAAAAAAGTGGCGCGATAGTCTTTCGCTCTCAGTTCATACATTTTTCACTTGCTTGTCTTTACTCGGCGCTTCTAATTCTGACTGTCCATTCGTCTTTGTTCCAGCCTTTGCTGTAATGACCGTAGCGCTGGCACTGCCGAGGGTAAGTCATAAAAAAAGCCCTAAAAGTCAACAAATTAAGTTAATCACAAAGAACTTGTTACAGAATCAGACTGAAAAACCTTCGAGGTCGTTGTTATTTGTCTACAGCGCCGTTATTCGCACCACAAACCGTGAGAACTAACAAAAGAATTACTGCAAGTAACAGTTAACATCCTCTTAACCGGAGCCGTCAATATGCAAATGAAAGCTGCACAGGAAACGGTATATAACCGCTCCCCCAAAGAATACAGGCAGGCGTATATAGGTAACTTTATTGACTGGAAGGGCAGGGATTGATCCTCATGTTTAAAGCAGTGTACAGGTCCCTTGTTTACAGCTTTGTAAAGCTCGAAATTTGCAACCTGCCGTATATTTCAAAATTTTTATTGGGAATTAATTATTCATTTTGGTTCCGGTTCAATCTTTCTGGCTCCCGAATGTTATTATTTAATGGGGCGGTGAGCCAATAGCAACACGCCAGTCTGTTAATAAGCTTGCGCGGGAGTTGGATTTTCGCTCGTGCATTCGCTCATTGTTGCCTATGCTATGAAGCCATTCTGCTCGAGAACTTAGCTAACTACCTTTGCTTCTCCAACCAGCCGCGGGCGTATAATAAAACGACGCAGCGAACATTATAGGGCTTTTGGGGCCAGTAGAGAAGCGCTCGCGCGAACATAGAAGAACCGTTTGCACGAAGCGGTATCATGTTTTTTTTTTCTGAATTGAGGCTAATTTCATCTTGGGGCGACAATGAGAAGCTGGTATGGTCTACTGCACGTACACTGTTCGAGCAGAAAACAATATCCTTTCATTTCGTTGAAATACGGAAGAGCAATAAGATAATGCAGCTCACGAAATTCCTGTAGTTAACGTTTGCGCCGAGTTCCGAAAAGAGATCCATTTCAATTAATTTCCGCTGTTCCAGACAAAAAGGGCCGCGTACGAGCTGCCCGACGGAGCCGAGCTTCTTTTGGGTGGCGTCAAGACCTCGTTCCAGTGCCCGGCCAAAAACGGCTACTTCGCCGACGTGGACAACAACTGCCTCATTTTCCACGTGTGCAACGTGATCGCCAAGGACGACGGCAGCACCGAGGTCCAGCAGTACAGCTTCCTATGCGGCAACCAGACCGTGTTCAACCAGCTCAGCCTGACCTGTGCCTTCGCCGAGGAGGCCGTGCCGTGCAACAACGCGCCCGACTTCTTCTACGTGAACGACAACATCGGCAACCCGACGGCGCCGTTCCTGACCGATGCCGACGTGCAGAAGGCGGCGCCACTCATACCAGGATTCGGCGAGGGCGGCGCTGGAGGAGCGCCGCCGCCCGGCCGCAGGCCCTTCTAGGTTCGCTTCCCCAATACACGACCCTACACCCCACCACTCTTCCACACTTAGTACCGTAGCTGGGTTGAGCTTCTCTGGGGCCACTAAGGGCTATTAATCCTCGCCGCCATAACATTTCCCACCACGGACTGCGACGGCCAGAAGCATCGCCCCGTGCGCGCGCGCCTTTTTCTCCCGGGCTTTCCCATGATTTCCCTCCCGACGTCACCCGCTGAAACCAGTCAGCGTGAGTCGACTTCAGCGAGAACTTCAAGGAGGCCGTTGGCTCGATCCCCGGTTTCTAAACTGGTGCACGCGCCTTCTGCATCAAAAGTTGGACCACTTGTCATTGTCACCTAGGACTGTTTTCACTTGTATCAAACCTCCTCTGCAATCGTCCTCGAGATTAAGGCGATCCTCAGCACCTGCGTGCACATACATATTTCTCTCACAGAACGTTTGCCGACTAGCCCAGTTCGCCTGCAAATATGATATCGCCTGAACTGCTTCGTCTTGCACACTTTATATTTCCTCCTTGTTAGCTGAACTTCATGTATCTCGCTAAGGTGAAAGGCAGCCGCTTAACCAGGAATCCTTTCTAGCCCTAGGTGATTTGGTGGGTTTTGGGTAGCTATATCATATGAAAGAAATACTCAGACGGGAACTGCGCTGTGGTGCATGTGTGCTTGTCTTTATATCTGTGACTAGGCGGCGAGATTGCTTGCGGAAGTGTCTGGTGCTCAGCTGTATCCTATCTTGGTTACACGGTGGCTGCGAACAAATGTACATTGCTCACATACCACAAGAAAGGCTATTCTGTATATTTTCTTTGCATAAAGCATTTCTTTGAAGAACCGCTCCTCTGTGTTAACATTCATTTTAGTAAGGCACGTCTCCGATGTAGACGAGCCGGTTAAGAGGATATTATGCCTTCCGTGCCAGCTAGTCTTAGCACATTTACTGGCATGCATTCCCTTGCAACACTGCATGCACGGCGAACTAGTCGTCGTCTTCTTATTTTCATTTGTATTGCGTGGTGTCAACACTATAAATGACACTTCATTCCCGCAAAAGAAAAAAAGAAACAATTCTATGTAACGCTGCTAGCACATTGCCATGCTAAATACGTAGGCCTGCTCTATGAAGGACTGGCTGTTTTGAAGTGCGGTCAGCACGAAATTACTCGGGAATGTCATGGTGCTAAGCGAACACTTTCTCTTGCCATTATCGTGTACTGTTACTGTTACCGCTACTTCCGGCCAATAGCTATCCGTCATGCGCACTCGCAGTTTCATCGTGACAGATGCACCAGTAGCAGCTATTGTAAGGTGGCAGTGTGCTAAAACGCTCTAATGTGTCAGAGGAAAATGCGACATGTTTTACTAAATATGAGACGCTCTAAAAAAATGCATGTAGGAACGATCTTTACTACCCTGTATAACGAACAGTGTGGCTCTTTTAGTACGATGGACGCCACTGTTTCGTTTTAGGCTTATGAAGCGTCCGGAATTGCGTGTCCGCTTTGCTATAGGCCGTTAAAAGTTGCATTAGTGATTCAAGTCCACTTGACATGGCAAAAGTGCAATAGCTGAGTTCAGGTATCAAAAGAAAATTCCACTGATGTATTTTACTTCGTGCAACTTGATGAAACGTCAAACTACAGTTTTTCTAAGCCTGTCTCTGGGGATGCTTACAAATAATAATCTCCCAGCAAAGCCTGAGTCCGAAATAACAAGCTTATGGCATTTGTTATCACGATTCCAAATGCGTATTGATGACTAAAACAGGGTTTTTAGCAGACTGAAAAAGAAGGCTAAAATCTTTATCATGCGGCCCTGTAGATGTTTTGTCTTGCGTGTACTGAAGGTGCTCAGAGCCCGTTTTAACCGTTAAACACTTATAAACAGGGTTAAGAAGGCAGAAGTAAAGGAGCAAATGAATGGGTCATGAGAAAGTCAACAGTGATGTGGACCCGCACACAATAAATGTGAGTGCGAATGCGGACCACCGCCACCGTAACTAAAGGTAATTTGATGGCTATTCATGCATTGAATAAGTGATAGTGCGCATTTTTTTCTCTAACACACATTAAGAAGCTGTTCCTCATTTTTACAGTAACCTTGAGAGACATTTTGTTCAAGATAAAATGCACTTTCAACGAATTAAGTCTACTGCACATGATTGCCACTTCGCAAATTGTGGAAACAGCTAGCAGTTCAGACCACTACCGTACACACAACTTGAAATATCAGGGTGACTGACCCTGGGAATTCCTGAAAGTTGGCTCTTATTCCAGGCAGTAATCGTGCCATGTTCAGTATCATATACTTCCGGCTCTTTATTTCACCGTTTAATTTTGAGGAGTTCCGAATGGGCCCAAGAACGTGCAAATCATCGCGCTCATGAATGCTTGAGCTTCATTTTCTGAGCAGCATTTCCTTGTGTTACACATGAGGAATGGAATACTATTCTACGTATGTGGGATTAGAGCTAGCAGCTTCCGCTTCCCATTAGACTAAATGTGTCGGGTAGTTTTAAAATTCTGGAAGTAACTAGTGGGGCAATTGGGCAGAACGGCGTTTTTTGGGCAGCGAAAGCTACATCATCGTAATATAAGGCAGTATGGCCGCGTTCATGTAACCATGTAACTTAGCTATCAGGTTTAACTCTAATGTAGAATATCATCAACTAGCTCGAGATTCATCGAAGACGTGCCATCCAGATTGTGCACTGTATACTTTATCACCTAGATAAAAAAAGCTAGAGGGCTAATTTGGTGAATTTTGTGAATATGTATCCAAGATTGATTTCTGGGAAGTAAGTTTTAGCACCCAGCTGGCGAATAATGAGGAAGCGCATTGCCTTGAATTCAGCGGACTAATACAATTTTCTAATAAATCTAGGGGCAGCACGTATTATATAAGCAGGGCGATGTACACGTTGACCATTGCATTGTATACATTATAGATTTTTAGTGTATGACGTAAGTTGTGGATAGCGCCTACCCACAAATTTCTTATTGGTTACAAAGCGATCAGTGGTGTTTCCTGTATGCGTGCATGTGTTTTTGGGAGCACCATTCGAATCATTTGCATTAATATACGCGATAACCTCTATTTAGACCGGGAAGCATCTCATCTCCTCGCCTTATAGTAAGCTGTTCTGCAAAGGCTGCAAGCGTAAAGAGGCATTTCGACATGTTTATGAATTGAATCCACAAACGGGGATGACACTGGCGCTGAAGGAAGCACTTGAGCAGCAATGCTCAGTTCCACAGTACAGGCGGTGCTCGTGCGGAGCAACTACGTTATTCATCCTCAAAGCCAAGATCGCCTGCAGGCGACAAACGACTTCCTCCTCGTTTTCTTGCTGTGCAACATGAACTCTTAAAAGTATTTCTATTGGCTTGTGAAACTTTTATAGGATAAAGGCATAAAGAACTCCACCCGGGACGTTTGGTTTCTCCCGACCTATACAGGCAACCGCTGTCTTCGTCGCAGGGAAACACACAGGAAACTAGCGGACCCTCCCTTTAACTATGCGCATTGTCTGTGAAATGAGGGGACGTCCGGAGAGAAAAAGGCGGGAGCGGCGCCTTGCTCGTGGAGACGACAATGCTTCCGCAACGCAAATGACTGCGCCGTCGATCTTCCAGTCACGGTGGAGCCTTACCTGACGCTCAGGCGCATTGTGCGGGTTAGCATGGTGAACATCACCATTAGAGCTGCCATCCCTGTCGGACAAGCCACAGTGTCCGCTTCGGGGGGGTGGGGGGGGGGGGGACGCAGAGCTCTCTGACCGTCCGACGTCGATGGCCTGGCCATTCTTTTCTGTCGCACCTCGGGAAGTGTTACATCGGCCGGGCAGAAGAGGCTGTACGAGTGTCTTGGGCTATTTGGCCGACACTACGGTTCTCACCCGCCGCCGTTCAATTCTGCACGCGTGCATCCTGCACAATCCGCGCTCGTTTATCGAGAAGTGGAGCAGTTCTGATAAGCTGATGACCTGTCATTGAGAGGTGCGCATCACAGGGATTCAAGAAAGATGGGAGGAAGTCAGAGGCACCCTCAGTGCCACGCACATTTATTGAAGCTCAACGCTGTAAGGGCCTTGCGTGAGGCGCACTGCATTCGTTCCGGCGGTTGAAGTGAAAAGTGCGGGGTGTATAATCAGCGAAAGCGCAACTCCAAAGCCCGAACTAGTAAGGGCACGACCTCAAAGAGTGAAATTTTTTTTTTCAATAGTGACAGATACCGCCTTCTGAAAATGGGAGACATGTTAAACTAGACCATAACTGCATGTATTCGTGCCGTAGATCTCGAGCTGGAAGTGTTGCCAGAGGTAATGGTGTCAAATGCGCAGTACTCTTTTTTAAGAATTTTTTTCGTACCTGGGGATAGGTTCCTGAAATTTCTCTCATGTAAGCCTGCTTCATTATTGACCTATAGCGGCTGCTGGCGGCAGACGGCTGCCATTCATGAAACGCACTTACGTAAAAGCTTCTTTTTGTATTGGAGCCTCAATGCAAGGCTGATAAGGGTCACAGAGGTGAGCAGAGCAAATCAAATCAAGTTTTATTTTCTTTGTACAAGGTAGAAAGATGAAGCAGCCGCAAAAAGCTACCGCTACCAGCAGCCTGATGGGGTGAATGCCCCAACTCATGACCGCGGCATAGTCGCAATTTGAAAACTCTGTCGCAAAACGAAAGCACAAATGCATTTTACAAGAAAGAAAACAGTAGTGACAGGTTCACACTATCAGAAAGAAAAGCAGTGCAGTGCAGTGCATTGCTAGATGTTGGCTCACTATATTCACACTGTACAATATTGGCATCAGAATAACACCTTTTTCAAACATTTTTTTCATGCAGCCTGGTAATATCAGCCTGGTACCCTGGTAATATCAACAGACTCAAGAGCATAAATGTTGAGAAATTGAAGATTATAAGTTAATGATTGAACGGCATAGTTGTTGTGCAGGGTTGGTATGTACCACACATCTGAATGACGTGTGTTACATGCGAGAACGGCTTTCTTCAATCTGGAGATATTGTGGCAGAAATGATTTATGTTTTCCCAGCTGCGCAGTACGATACAGTAAGTCGGTAATTATAATACTGGGAAACCTTAATAACTTCAAAGCTTTTAAAAAGTTATTCTGTGCTAGCTATCGCTCTCGTTGCCTTCTTTTGTTATAAAAGTAATTTGTTTAAGTTTGTTTTCGTTGCTGTTTCCCATCCAAATGAGCATAGTTGAGTTTAAGAAGAATTAGCGAGTTGTACAGCAGTAGCTTAAGCTTCTGAGGTAATACATCTCTGTTTTTGCTTATGGTGCCAAAAACTCTGCAAACTTTCTTGCAGCTTTCATTAACATGTTGATCCCAAGTTAGGTTGCTGGAGAAATGAACACCGAGAACCTTCACGCCCTCTACTACCTCAATCGAGCTCTCACCGAGCGCAACTTTGGGTGAGGAAACGCATTTGCTTTTTTTTTTATCCGGAACAGGATGGCCTTAGATTTTTTTCACTATTTACAAATAATTAATTTTGTTTTGTCTACGTGGCGAACAGCCGTACCGATTCATCAGATGCTTTTCTATATCCTGGATTGTTTTGCCGGTGATTATCAAAGTTGTGTTGTCGGCATAACAGACCAAAAAAAAACTGTGGAATAAATAATGCAAATCACTGATAAACAAGCAAAATAAGATTGGCCATAATATACTTCACCGAGGAACTCCTGTTTTTATGCAATTAATATCTGAAACGAATTTACCAGTTCATACAAACTGCTTATGTCTTAGATGAGAGGCTAGTAACTCATAATCGATGTCACGTATACCTCACGTCACGTATTCACGAATCAAAGGCTTTAGAGAGGTATATACAAATTCCAGGTGTCAAATTACGGTCTAAACAACTTTTCAATATTCTTTCCTTTTGCATCAGTAGCACTGTTTCCGTCGAGAGGCACTTGCTAAAACAGTGCTGAAAATAGTACAGCACTGAATAGCGAGTGAAGTTGCAGGATAATCTGGAGTGAATAAGCTTTTCTATTGCCTTTGGAAAAGTAGCCAATAATATGTAGATAGGCGTGTAATTTTTTATTATATTTGTCTCCACCTTTGAATATAAGATTTACCTTTCCTAGTATGCACTGACTGCGGAAAAACGCCAGTTGACCGGAACAAGTTGAACATGTGCTCTAATGGGGCGTTTATAATTCCTATTACGTACTTGCAGGCTTTATTCGTGAGTTTTCAGCGTCGCACACACTGCTGTTATTCAAATTCATTACTGTGGAAGCGACGTCGTTTTCATCCGTCGGACTCAAAACCATGTTACTTTTGTTTGGTAAAATAGCCGGTATACTAGGTCTGTTTCCTCCAAAGAGATTTTTGAAAATGAAAATTGGCTTGTCAAGAAGTCCTTAAAGAGGTTTGCTCGACTCCATTCCTAAACACACCGTCACGAAAGATTGCCTCAATAAAGCAAATTCGTGTTTGTTATAGCAGTAGTCTGGAAAGGTTTCTGGGCTAAAAGCTCTGAATGCTAGTGTTTATCGTGTTCAGGAAAATCCTTCAGGTTGTTTACTATGGTTGGGTTACCTACTTCTTGGCTATCGTATACCGGCGATCGTACGGACGCCAGCCAAGCACGTAAGCATGTTCACAAAATCTTTGTAAATGCAGCGGCTTGTTAAAGCTGCCTTGACCTCTAAGAGTCCTATGTTGAATCGTCTCATTATCGGCAGACACCGCTCACAGTAGCCAAACAGACGACAACTAGGGTGAGTATTGTGATTGGCTGGTGCGCGCACCAGTCATCATAACCAACAAAATAAAAGTGAAGACGGCGACCAATCGCGAACGCTCACGTATGGGGAGCCAAATGAATCCATATGGAGATTCGCAAGGCCTCTAGTTACGTAAGTGCTGTCTGTGATGTGTCCCGTCTGAACAGTGCCCATGTGCCTGCCATTTATGTGACGTTATCCCGTAAGAACAGTTTCGTAAAGAAAGCTCTTATGAAAGCAGTAGTAAATTTCACGACCAAATCCCCGCCACGTGACGACCAAGTTTCCTTTAGCTTATCATACCCAGTTTAAAGGCAGATCAAACCGGTCTTAAGCACAGCTAGCAGCCGCGCGTAAACGCACCGGCAACAGGAAAGAAGGGGAGCAGCAGTGACGAGTGCGGGCGTCTTTGGAACTATATACGGACGGTCGCGCCCTTCCTTCTTTTGTGCTGGCTGGCTTCACGCTCACCGCAAGAGGCGCTCAGTGGGTGCTCAGAACCGGTCCTAACGGGGAGGCGAAACATTTCCACTTTCACCACCAGGGAATGCTGGCTACGCACCACGCTCCCCTTATCGCTTGTTGCTCTTAAGCAAACAAGCAGAACTGGAACGACAGCTTTCCGTTTTTAACGGGCGACTATTTGCATGGCGTATTAGCCATGAATGGCCGCGCCATCTATTACCCAGCTTTTGCACTATTTGCTGCCTTGCCCCAATTTCTCAAGAGCCGATAGTGTTAATTGAAATAACTATGCGTGTAATCAGACCTTTTTTCGGCTTATAAATGCGGTGGAAGAAAAGTAGTAGTAGAGGTTAGAATATCGAGGTGCGATATTCGAAATATTATATATTAGATTTAAAAAATGCAACAAAAATGAAATTTCAAGCCATATAATGTTACTCTGGAAGCCCGTTTTAGGTTTAGGTTTGGTTTGTGGGGGTTTATCGTCCCAAAGCGACTCAGGCTATGAGGGACGCCGTAGTGAAGGTCTCCGTAAATTTCGACCACCTGGGGTTCTTTAACGTGCACTGAGATCGCACTGTACACGGGCCTCTAGAATTTCGCGTCCACCCAAATTCAACCTCCGCGGCCGGGATCGAACCAGCGTCTCTAGGTCAGCAGCCGAGTGCCATAACCACTGAGCCACCGCGGCGGCCCCGTTATATGTTTAAGAAGAAGTGTCTAGCAAAGTTGCCAAGCATGTCTCAAGAAAATTTTTTTCGACAGGAACATTGAACAGGCTAACCATACAAATGCGAAGTGGAAAGTAATAAACAAGGCCCTTAATAAAGCTAAATGGAGATACAGTTTACAAGCAATTAATACCAATAAAGGCATATTAACAGATGAGAGACAATTTCATATGAATTCAATGTATACTTTTGCAACATTGCGTCCACCGTCAAGCTTCCTCAAGCTTACAGTAGTCACTTTGTTGCTCCAGATATTAAATTTTCGCCACTAACATCATCCTTCTACGTTGAGCCGGGGCTACACGCGACGTTTTTTTCGACGAAGTTCGTGAGGCAGAAAGCGCAGCGGCGGCGCGAAGCCCGGCTGGAGATACATGGAGCGAAGAAGGGGCGGACGCCGCCGCGTATCCCTCGACCCGAAAACAAATGTGATCAACAAGTGGCAAATACCACTGAGCTAGGAGCTCTTTGAGAGCACCGACGTTGACCCTTCTGTTATAACCACGAAATTGTCCATTACGACACCATTGTACTAACTTTAGCGCGCGTGCATAGGTATCTATAAGGATATGCGTTCTCGAATGCATGAAGTCGCGTACCACGGGATGCCCGCTCAGTCGCGGATATTAGCGGCGCGGTTGTCTTCGACACCTTTCGCTTCAGGGAGGAAACGCAGGAATTCCGACCCCAAGCTTAGTTCGTGCTCTCTCAAAAAGAGCGACTTTTCACGCTTGATGCAGGTTTGCTTTCACGTTAATGACATTTCCGGGCCAAAATCACTGCGTAGCTCGTCGGCCATAGCGGCCATGTTGGCGGCGGCAGGCGCAAGCAGTCAAACCGCAAGAGCGGGCTTCCTGCGCTTCTTTTGGCCGCGTCAGCCTCCGCTTCTGGCCTCACCGGACACCGCTCACCATCGGGCGAAAATCGCCGACTTGCCGCCATAAAAACGCTCCATGTATTCCGGCCTTTACTCCTGTAACAAATACTGAAATCGCTGATGCTATATCATCTCTAAAGAACACCGGCTCAGCGGGCTTTGGCTCCTATCAACCAAAACGCTGAAATTGCTTGGAGTTACATTTCACCTTCCTTATGTGACGTGATTAACACCAGCTCTGAGAGTGGAATTTTTCTTCACGAGCTTCAGATTTCAAAAACTGCACCTATTTTAAAAAGGCAGACAAGTTTAAAACCGAAAACTACAGGCCCATTCCTGATCCTATAAACCCTTAACTAAAGTCTGAAAAACTGCTTTGAAGGTGTTAAAATTGCTGTTCTCTAAAAAAACAAAGCATTGTGTCTGTGCCTTCCTTGTAACAGTCTTGATTAATGTATTCTTTTTTTTCCATTTTGGTTTGGCACATTTTTCTAACACAATGTTGCGTTATTTTCTATTTTGCATGACGTATATTCTGTAGAACTTGTATAATTTGACATCAGCGTGAAATGAATGAATGATGAATTTTTATGACGCAAGGGCAGCTTTGGCCGAAGAGCGCCATGGTACAGGGTAGTTTTTATTTCACAAGGTGAGGTCAAAGACGCAACTACTTGTCTAGTACTTCTACATGTGGTTTTTCTATTGTAAGCGTTTTTGGTCAATTCTCCTCTTCTTAATACCTTCCTCTTTGCTTTCTATCCGCTGCTTACGATATAACTGCGAGCACGAGGCGCGGTTGGAGCACTGCTCCAAGAAAGCAGTGCTCGTGGAAAGGAGACCTCACTGTTTTCGCTTTGCACCTGTACGCACAATTAGAAGTCTACAGTCGAACCTCGATATAACGAAACGAGCTCGGTCAATACGTGCTATAACGAAGCTACGGCTACAACGAAGTAATTGCCGGGCCGCTTCAACTTTGTTATAACAAGGTTCAACTTTATATTCATACTTTAAGTAGCACATGATAATAAAGTTATTGAGCACCAAAAAACTGCAAAAGTGTGCAGCTTCATCCACTAAAACACAAGGGACAGTAACTGGCGAACTTTTGTGGCTTGTGTTTTTGCGAATCCGCAGGCCAGTCGCTGATTCTTGCTTACTTGAAGTGGTAAATGCAAAAAAAAAAAACTGCGCTTCTAGTTTGCTCATTCATCCGTCGTAAAAGAGTCTTCACTGCCAGTGTAACTGGGAGGATTTTATATTTCCTGCAAAGCTGGTGTCGGCCCTCTACTGCTCCGCTTCACGCCGGCCGCTTTCAAACGCCAGACAAATTTATTCCGTGTCTGAGTTTATTCAGTTAAACACTCGAGAAAAGAGACTGTTTAGCTCACACGTGGTTTCCTCTATCAACAAAGTAGCGCGAGTTTATCGCGAAATTTTAAAACAAGAGTGATTCTACCTAAGCTGATCCCAGGAGCAGTCCTCCGTGACGCAGCCATATTGGATTAACTTAGGCTTCCCGGCATGCCGGGAAAGCCGCTAATAAGCATATGGGCTTCACAGGCATCTGCAATGCCGTTTAAAACGGAGAGAAAATCTTGCCTTGAGCATTGGCGACGAAAAGAGGTATGCTTGTTGTTCACGCATAAATTATGAAAGCACCGAGTAAAGTGATAGACGTTTGGCTAGTAATATGGCTGCAAGGCGTAAATCCACCGAATACTGATGAAACCTTTTAATGAACGCCGCAAACCGCATGTGAGACGTCACAGACGAAATCGCTTTGTCGCAATCGACAAAAATACAACTGCAATGCAACTTCGTTCATTTCGTCCACAGATTTTGGATTTTATGACAATCAAATGGGAAACACTTACACGTGCTCGAATACCTGGGGAGCACTTGTCGCTCTCAGTTCGTAGCACAAACTAAAAACACGCAAAAAAACGGATTAACATCAGGTATAATTACTGTCAAAGGCACTCTTCGCGGGCAGATGCAGGTGACATTGGTGCACGCCAATTTGAGCCAAGACAAAAAAAAAATGAAGTGCACAGTTGTAGGCCATGAGCACAGTTCCTCACGGAAGGATATAGAAACACCCCTCCTCCTTCCTCCTATTTCACCGCGCACGCTGTAAAATAGGCGGGTGTTTGTCGCGTTCACGATACTGTGTCTGCCCGTGAAACTCACGGTCACTTTCTCGACGTTATCTAAGGCCCTGTCCGAAGCTTGTGCAATAGACGTTACTGGGAGGACGAGTCCGGCGCAGCGAAGGCCCCCTTTCTTTCTTAGCACGTGGCGGCGAAAAAAAAAAAGAGCGTCGTTTTATTTTCGCGCCCAGTTAGCGCGGAGAAAGCGCATCCCACTAAGACGGAACTGGCGCGCTGGTGCCATTCCGCCTAAGCGCCGCTCGGCTTATTCCCGTCCTCCGAGGCGTCATGTCACAGCGCTGAATGTCGTGTCGCGGAACGACAGCAGTCCGGGAAGCTCGGGTCGACTGTGAAACCTGCACGCTGCACGAAAATTCCTTTCTGCTCCCGCCAGGCCCAGCGGGCCAGCGGCGACACGGCCGCAGGAAAGCGCACCTTTTCTTTTTTGCCGCCGCTGGGCCCCGACAACGCAGTGCAAAGAGGAAAGGGGCTGGCACCCATCTGCGCTTTTCTTTTCCGTTCGTATAAAAACGTCCCGCAGCGCCTCTTGGGAAGCAGAGTGTCGTTGTAGCTCCAAGACTCGCATCTTCACCCTGTGCTCTTGTAAAGTAAGCCAGTGCACCAAGCCAGTGTGCGAGCACCTCGTCCGAAGCTCCCGGAGTACGCAAGCGATGTCCAACATGCAACTCTGCGCCTGCATCATCGTTCTTATAGGTAGGCTGCCTGGGATGGGAGCTTTCCTTGTGCTGCTGCGTCGGCTAAAGCCACGGCCTGGGTGTTAACAACGGTGTTACGCGTCCGCGCCGCCGCTTTCCGTGGAGTTTCTACTGAAAACGAAGTACGCTTCACGCTTCACGCAGGTGTCGCATGCGCACTCTACTGTGGCATAATATGTGGGCATATGTATTTCTAGGAACCTCCCTATTCTGAACGTTCCGTAAACGTGCAGGCCCTGACCACCTTGCGCGCTCACGCAACGTTCATGCGTGTCATTAAGTAAACAAGTCATAGCAAAAGGCTATGTGAGGTTACCCAATCGTACAGGTTATTGTGGACATTTTTTTTGTTTTAACTGTAGTGTTCCTAAAGCAAGTGGACCAGTTGAAAGCAGAAAGTTGTGAAAGCAGAATAGTATAACGTGCATGGCAACATAGCTTCATAGAATAAAGGTAACAGTGCTCTGAAACAAGAATATCTCGAAAAAGCTTACCGTTTAGTCGGACCATTTGAGTGAATTTGTTGAAACGTTTCTCTTCACCTAGTTCGCTATCTGATGCTTCTGTTGAAACGCTAGCTTGATATGACGAAGTATCCGCACATTGTTCTAAGGATAGCTCGAGCCGCCACCATTTCTATTATACTCGCTTCCAAACTCTCTCGAGGTTTTTGCCATTTTTGCGCACTGTGTTGAAGAAAAAGTGAACGCCCAGTATGCAACGTCTAGTACGTAACTGAGGCATTGCCTTCAAGCAGTAAATCTGCATGCTTGTTATGTAGTTCAACTTCGCGTAACCAGTGAAGCAGAACTTTTTTTTCAAGTCATATCGAGCCTAACACTGCAGTTCACTTCCGCATATCTGGGTGGGCGCGGAAAAGCACCTTATCTGACTTAGTGCAACAGTAAGCTCCCATCTGTTTTACGAGAATCGTCATCTTTTCATATCAGCCCATCACGTAAAGCGTGCACCTACGCATTCACACAGTGGTCATTATTCTGTGTCAGTGCATGAATTTAGTTATGAAGTGAAACATATGCACATGTGGGCGCTCCATGACACTATTTTTTTCTTGATATGATTCAAAGAGAAACTTGTACATGCGCCCTGCAATAGACACGGAGCAGGAGCAGTGTAGCCCCTTGAGGCTGCTGTGTCCACTTTCCAAGTAGATGAGCTTCATTAGGGTAGATGAGCTTCATTATGATGAGAGATCGGCATTGACTTGATTTTATCGACATTTGAGTCTACCTTCCGTTTGTGATACGCAACTGTTTTCTTGTTTGAAACATTTTGAAGACATGACTAGTCTAAGTCGTTAGTAATAACACGGAATATTGTGCAATCATCAGAAAAAAATCCTTTTGGGGAAAATATCATTAGAGAAGCTATTATTTCACGTTTTAAATTCCTCACGCTCAAGTACTGATCCCTCTCGGATGTCAGACTCAGCTAGAAACAAAAGTTAACTAGGATCGCTAGCATTTGCGAGTTGAACTCGAAAAGTGGCTAAGCCGTTAATGCAAGTAAATTGAAGACGTTTAGTGCACTGCATTGACGATGAAGAAACTAGGGGTTAGATTGGTTGACCGCTTTTAAAAGTAAAAGAAGAAATATGCATTCGGCAGAGAGCCCAACGTCTAGATGAATATGCAACGTCATAAGTAAAAGGAAGACGAGTATACCAAGAAAACAGAGTACAAACTAAATGTTGTTAGACAGTAAACAAATTGGCGCTTCAGGGAAGTCAGCAACTTGTAAACCGAAGAATCTCCTGATTTTTAATGGCTACCAGTGTTAAACATGCGGCCTTCTACATAAAGGAATTATGTGTTTCGACAGGCATGAAAATGATCTAAAGCGCTTTTGAGTTGACGTCAACGCATCTCAATCCGCCGTTTTTAACATTCTTGTCAAGGGCAGCCACTGTTTCTACGAAAATCGTGCACATGAATGATTTCATCAATTTTCGTTCAACCCCATCATCGTCTCTTGTGCAGGTGCTTTTGGAGTTCTGGAGGCCGCGCACAGCAGCAAGTATTACGACAAGGGTAGTGGCCGGAAGCACGAGGTATGAACATGGAGCCAGTGGCCTATTCGTCTTTCAGCAAGAAATTGAATCTCGTTTATTGCCGGGGATCTACTGATAAAAAAAAAACTAATTTATAGAACTCACCAGCGAACTGGTTTTCTTTTACTTTAAATGCGCAGTCGCGGTTGCTTGATGATATGAAAAGGTCAACAAAATCCGCCTAGCCGACATTTAAATTCGCTGTTCAAAACCTGATTTGCGTGCATCACTGTGATCGACAGCAATTTATGAACCATGCAGATTTATAGTGGTGAACGAAGTAAAGGACACACGCAGGTTTTGATTTTAATTTACATTATCGATCCCCTGAAGGCGCAAAACCATAACCGACTCGCTCAGGCATGTGAATTTTTTGTAAAGCAGCTGCAATCAAGTGTTCAAAACTAAAATACTGAAATAAATTTCACAGAACGGTACTAACGTACGCAGTTGCAAAGGGGAGTGGGGAGCATGTGATTATGTGTTTGTCGAAAGTACCCATTGCTTTTTGAACTTGCGCGCGGGGGCCTGCCTTTGCAGCCAACGGAGACGCTGCCATCGGGGTCTTCCCTGGTATTTGTCAACGAAAGCACCACGTTTCGCTGTCGCACTGTCGGCTACTTTGCCGACACGGACACCAACTGCCGACTCTACCACGTCTGTCACCGTGTGCCAGGTTCCCAGTCCACATTCTTCTACAGATACTCCTTCCAGTGTCACAACAAGACTGTCTTCAACCAGGTAATTATGACCGCACTGACAGAGTGGGAGAGTTTCAATCGCATGATGCATCGGGACCTCCACACTCCGCTATCTCCTCCACACCCCGCTATCTACCCCTTCAAGAGCTGTCCATACAGTCGCTCTATCATGTAACTGTGAGATAAGAAAACACAGGTTTTATTTCTCGATTTATATTTTTCAAATGGTGTTGTCGAAACGGGTAAAAGTACAGATAGCTTATCGCTTTGATAACTTACCTCTGCATTGTTCTTCATGCCTCAAACAGTCATTTAGTGTTTCATTTTTAATTAATTATCACTTATTAATTAGTTTTGTGGACAAAGTTGCAGTATTCGCATGAAACCCAGGCGAATGACTGATGTTGTCAATTTTTCGAGAAAGTCATCATGTTAAGTCGTTGCTTTAACAAGACTATCTTGGTGGAGGAGGCGGCGACACACTTTTATAATTTCTGCGCATGCTTGCCTGACAGTCTACACGGCAGGCAACCGGTCTGGGCAGCAAACCGGTTATTCTTCTGGTTAACCTCCCTGTCTTTCCTTCTCCTCCTCCTCCTACTGCAGATGAGGGTGAAAATGGTGAAACACATGCAAACGAAACTCTGATGTACTCATGTGCACGCATAGTGCTTTCAAGGGGTTCGAATCAGACTCATGACCTGAAGAAAATTTAACAAGACTGCACCATGCCATGGATATAGTATGTGCATGCACCACGCAGAGTATAAAGTCCTGTTGGAGACTCAAAGCAGTTAGCTAGCTTTGAAAGTCAGAGTGGCTTGAAGGTAATCAAATAAATCTTGTCAAATGCGGGAGGCAAATGAATATGTGAGCGTCTGAAACTATCTCTTATGTAATGAACTGCATAACTAAAGAAAAAAATTTAGCAAAATCACGTGTGTTAGGGATTCTAAAATGCCTCATCATGAAAAAAATTTCATTCAAGCTTGCTTCATAGGATATCAGAACCGTTGCATAATCATAAAGTTGTTTTGTTGAGCGCTGCATGACGGCGGGTGCCTGCCCACGACAACACGCACAGAAAGCCAGTGCAACTTGGAATATTAAAATTGCAAAACAGTTGCCGTTCAGACTACAGCCGAAGCCCAATGTAGAAGGGGATTTTAATTCTAGTTTGCTTAGAGATATTGTGAGCTGAAGTGTGTCGAGCATCGATGGATACTGTTGCTGCTGTTGGCGTTTATTTAGGCACTTTCTCAGCGGATAGGTGAGAAGTCTAGGACCTACTGACAGGTGTCCGAAATTTTGTTCACAAAATGGAGCAGTGTGCGAAAAAAACTGCCTTTCTGTCATTGCTAACGAGCCTCAACAAGCCAGCCCCAGAATCACGATCCTTAACTCTCCGCTGACTTGCAGATCCGCGCCTCAAATTATTATTAGGGAGCAGCCCACAAGACGAAATAAAGTGAGGCACAGGCCAAGCGCAGACTCAAAACTGAAGTTTATTCGCAAGAAACATGTTCAGTAGACAGCAAGTGCAGGTAAACAGTGAAAAAAAAAAACGCACGTGTTTCTACAACGAATCTAGATGCCCAAGTTCAGGAACAAGTTCATTATCAGTATATCACAAACTCGTCCGTCTAGCTACGTCTTGACCTTCAAATGAGCAACGCACAGACTGTTATTCCACTTTCGCCCATTATTTACGCATTCCATCGCCTAAATTGCAGGCAACCCTTACTTGCACGAACCCGGACGAGTCGCTGCCATGCGAAATGTCCAGGGACTTTTACTTCCTCCACGGCAACGAGCTGGACGACTCCGACTACAACTCGGACGGAGAGTTCCTGGAGGATCTGTTCGAGCCCGACTTCCATGTGCCGGTTTATGAGCCGCACCGTGAGGAGCCGAGCACGCGGGAGCGCCAGGAAGATGACCTCGATGACTTCCTCCTCGACGCGTGGGCGCCCGTCGAGACAGTGCCTCTTGAAGACCGGGAGCAATTTGGTCGCCGGCTTTCTAAGACGTCCCGAGAGGGACGTGACTCGTCCCGTGCCCAGTCCGTCGACCCTTGAACCCACCGAGTCTCACGGGCCACCACGGCCCCATTTTATATCGGAGCCTGGCAAGAATCGCGCATATGGCGAGCTTCCTGAAAACGGCGCGCAGCGCTTCACCTACTGCCCATTGGCGCCAAACACAGAGCCTCTTTTCATAGGTTCACATCATGGTTTTCAAAGCTTTCAGCTGTGGTCCTTCGCGGAATCACGTCGCGTGGCTATACTAAATTTGTGACAAGTTCCCTGCACGTTACCTGTCTTAACAAACGGCCACCTCGCTCTATCTCCCGAGGGACTAGATCGAATCATTTTATTCATAAATATAGTTATTTATACTTCACATGCAGAAGCTGCTGGGTGTTGCTTCAGGGGGTATGCTGTGGAAGACACCTAAAATGGAGACGGTGAATGCAAGAACATTCCTGCTTTTTTCTTCATTGTTGAGATGTCTTGTTCTTTGTTCAAGCCAGGGGTTATGCTATGCAGATGTACATATGTACGTGACAAAGGCCCACTTTGTGGTGTCTTTAAGCCTTAATACAGCTACCTTTGTACTGAAGGCAAACACACAAATGATTAAAGGCTACGTGATTTAACGTATGAGTTGCCGAGCAAATAAATTTAGGAGAAATAATCACGCGAATACATACCCTACGGCATGGGATCTCCGTGTACTGATGTCCAAGGTGGAGGACTTGTCTCTGGTACTTCCGTGTTTTTTTTTTGTTACTGGAAAAAGGTGGCAATGACTTTCTGTTTCTTGAAATTTCTTTCTCTTTCGTTGATCTTTGTTTTACTTTGCAAAGTTCACGCAAGCAGGTTTTGCCTCTCAACGCACGGGCACGCATCTCGGCCTCGTAATGACGCCCACTCTTTGGTGAGGGAAAGGAGGTATCATGGGACACTTTTGCGAGCTGTATCTTACTTTGTGCACCAGAATAAACAAAATGTTGATCTGTTCTTAAAGTAGTATTGCAAAGACCATCGAATTGCGGTGGATTCTGCCCATACTTGAAACCTGCGCGACCATTGTTTTCAATGGAAAAGGTATGTTGAAGAAATCTGCCGACGGCCTACCGAAGGCGAGCGGAACAATGATTTTACATCCGTTCCCTAACCCTGCCAATCACGTAGCGACATCATGACGCCCGTGTCCCTATTCACACTGTTAAGGTCACAGTGGTAAGCGTCTCGAATGCGTCACTAGGCACGGCTTATACTGCAACGGCAATTTCATGGTGCGCTTTGTTCTGGGCTAACTACGACCATGTGGGCGTTGTAGCACGTCGCAAATGTAAAATGTCACAGCCAGTGGCTGATCAGTAGGAATGCGAATTTGACGGAGAAATGGGCGCGCTCGATGATGTACCCATTGGGGTGTTACGATAGAGATGACTCTGGAACGTGTGGAAATAGCGGTGGTAGCTCTCATGCGGTGCAAAGGCGGAGGAGGGGAGAGGTGAGGTTGATGCACGATACAGCTATCGCTTCCTCTTGCTAGTCATCGCCATGGACGCAGGGCAAAATTATAGCAGCTCTTGAAAAGAGAAGGCGTGTATTTACGATTCTAGATACTGTGCGGTAAGTGAAAGCTTAGAACTAATGGGAATGCGTGGAAATATTACTTCCATCATTTTTTGGTATCGCACTGCAGGTGTTACTGCTTTCCGTATAGAGTTATTTTTTGATAGCCAACAAGTAAATGTAATCAAAAAGGGCGGAGAGTGAGAAAAGTAGTCGGGGATGATGCAAGACAGGGGTGTTTGGGGGCCCCTGGCAACGGCCTTCGTATTACGGTGGCTGATGGTAATAACGGTAAAGCTGCGTAGATCCAAACTCTCCAGATGGGAAAAAAGTTTCAGTGCAAATGTGGATGGACATTTTCGCATCTTTTCTTTGTAGTCTAAGTTAACATAATCCCGGGATGTGGAACTAAATTCGTCGTAGGCTCTAGCTGTCAAGGTATTTTAATCGCGAAAATTTTTATTATCAGAACAGTTACGTTTGGTACCTGAAGGTGACGTTTTGTGTTTCAGTCATCTTAGTGTAGCCTTTCGGCAATTTTTAGGTTCACGGAAACGCACCTTAGGGACCTCGAATAAGCTCCCCTTATTCGAGGCTATAGTTGGGAAGGTTGCAATCGGCAGGCTGGAGAACGAATAGGCGGAGGAGTAGGAATGTTGTTTAGACTTGGGCTCACTTGGCAATGAGTAAATGAACAATGTGAAGAGCATGTATGGGTTAAATGTAATCTTTCGGGCAAAGAAGTACTACTGGAGTAGTGTACTTGTGGACCGGAAACAACAGAAAGGCGAGAAACGAAGCTTTGATATCATGCTTTGATATCGAAGAATATCATGCTAGTGCAAAGTAAAGGAGCGGTTTTTATACTGGGGGATGTGAACGCTCACATAGAATACATAGATGGATACATAGACTGTACCCTAAATATGATGACCATGTGTGACCAGAATGACCTTTTTATATTTAATAGGGAAGTGAAATGTGACGGCGTAATCACATGGGAATCGGACGCTTCTGACTCCAGCATTGATTACTGCATACTGACGGAAGATTTATATGTGAAGGCTGAATGTAATGAAAATAGACGAGGAAGGAATAAATAATATTGAAAGCGGCCATAAGAGGTTAATCGTAATGGTTCGGTATATCGGAAAGGATGAAGCTGGTCCGCGAAAACATAACATGCTGCACGGAATTCGTTATATTAAAGAGTCATTTGATGAATATAACACAAGCGGTAGAAAATTGTATTGGAAAGGGCTCAAATAGATCATGAACATATAACGAAGTTCTAAAGGTAATTCAGAGACATATAGATTTGGTGCATAAAGGGGTCATGCCATGGTCTGCCAACAAATCGTGCTTATACATTGAAGCTACTAGCCAGGACGTTATTATATGCATTTAAAAAATAAGTAGGGCTCTACGCGCGCAAAATTGTAATTTGAAGTTATTGACTCTGAGCCCCGCCCCCTGGCCGCGACGGCTATTGTGAAGCAGCCTGAGTGACGTCATAGACTGGCAGCGTCGTCTGATACAAAACTGAGTGTGCGCGCCTACTCGAGTCCGGTCGTGATACATTGTGTGTGAAGTCGCCGAGACCGGGCAGAAGCAGCAAGAGGGTGTTGGCAGAAGCTGCACAGAACAGAGGACACAGGTCTTTGTTGCCTTTCTCCCCCTCAAACTTCCCCCCTTGGTCCCACCGCACCTGAAGCCAGAACAAAGAGCAACTCACTTCGCTATGCTCATTACCCGCAGTTCAGTTGTTCTGTCCCGACAAAGCACGTGACTGTCAGTCTATGTCGTCACGAACAACGAGAGTGCCAGTGTTGCCTGACTTCCACATGGTTCAGGACGATTTTTAAAAATTCAATTACAAATTACTCGCAGGACCAAATGTGCTCATATTTTGTCCAGTTGTTCCGAGATGCATAGCGAACATGCAAAAGCAGCTTCAGTCTGAAAATGGTGTCATGACCCCTTTAAGAAAAGGCAAAAAGAGACCCAAATGTTGGTGGGACATGGATATTAAGGATGCAATGTCAAGCCGCTAAGCAGCTTCCAGGGCACAGCAGAAACCAAAACAAGTAAATGAACCCTTTCCCGAAATTCAAGAGAAATGGGACGACTACAGAAAACAAAACAACCGTGCCCAAAATATGGTCCAGGAAAATATTAAGGATAGAGCCAATAAGCGGATGGCAGATATTCGAAGATATGAGCAGGCACATGTAAAGTTCTAGGATCCCCTGTGGGCACTTGGTACCAGTTCGAAGGAAACGCGTCGCTATATACAGGATGACGGCCGTAACTTGTCGGAAAATGAAGCGACCATGCAATTTATTAGCGAACAGTTGGAAGAGATTTTTAAAGCGCGTGTGATGGCTCAAGTGGTACGCAGCTTGATGCAGGCTGCTAAAAAGCGGAAGTTTTTGACGTAGACATAAAGAGTTAGCTTGAGAAAAATCGGAGAAGTGAGTCGCATCGCGTCCAAAAAACATGCTGGGACGAAATACCAATGAGGCTAACTTCATTGCTTGGTGAAGAAACAAGAAAGAATTTGTGTGCTGCTTTAAGTGATGTGCTGAGAACTAAAGAAATCCTAGCAAGCTGGCGACAGAGTAGAATGAGGCTGACATACAATCAGAACTTGTTGCTGAGATAGTTGAGGCATGGTTTGGTAATAAGAACTTTTATTACAAGACACACAGACCCGTACTGTCCACCTCTCTTATGTCCGTTTTATGTTGCGTTTTCTTATTACCAGAGCCTGATATACAGAAGCATAGGTGAAACAGATCGCATTAAGTTCTATAAGCTTCCAACTGTTACATCAGTATTGTGTCGAATAGCAATGCAAGCTATCAACGATCAACTGTAAGGTTGATCTCAAGAGGCAGAGGTTTTGGGAGAAGTGCAGAATGGATTCAGACAAGGACGTAGATTAGACGAACACTTATTTTCAGTCACCCAATTCCTCGAAATTGCTGTTATTGAAGAACGACCCCTGTGGATGGCGTTTTTAGACATCAGAGGGGCTTACGACAATGTAAACCACGGCCTGCTAAGGCAAATTCTGGAAAAAGCGTGCGTGGGCTGTGCATTACAAGAAGTCTACAAGGAGAACACCGTAGCTGTGAATTGGCAAGAAATGGAAGGTGCAGAAAGAGTTGCGGTTGAAAAGGCAACGATGTCCTTATCGCCACTGCTATTCATGCATCAGGGAGAATAAACGGAAGATAGAAACTAGAGGATTAAGGTTTACTGTGTCGTGGCGGCGAAGGGGCCAACTGTAGACAAGTCGCATACCGGGAATGATATATGCCGATGACATCGTTCTTCTAGCAGACGAGGCGAGAGGCCTTCAAGACTTTGCAGACATTTTCGGAAAAGAGGAGGATGCAATATAGGGCTGCGATTTAGCGCTGAAAAAATCGGAAGTCATGGTTTATAATTATGAGCCTGGTCTGTCTGTCTGTCTGTCTGTCTGTCTGTCTGTCTGTCTGTCTGTCTGTCTGTCTGTCTGTCTGTCTGTCTGTCTGTCTGTCTGTCTGTCTGTCTGTCTGTCTGTCTGTCTGTCTGTCTGTCTGTCTGTCTGTCTGTCTGTCTGTCTGTCTGTCTGTCTGTCTGTCTGTCTGTGCTGTCTGTCTGTCTGTCTGTCTGTCTGTCTGTCTGTCTGTCTGTCTGTCTGTCTGTCTGTCTGCTGCTGTCTGTCTGTCTGTCTGTCTGTCTGTCTGTCTGTCTGTCTGTCTGTCTGTCTGTCTGTCTGTCTGTCTGTCTGTCTGTCTGTCTGTCTGTCTGTCTGTCTGTCTGTCTGTCTGTCTGTCTGTCTGTCTGTCTGTCTGTCTGTCTGTCTGTCTGTCTGTCTGTCTGTCTGTCTGTCTGTCTGTCTGTCTGTCTGTCTGTCTGTCTGTCTGTCTGTCTGTCTGTCTGTCTGTCTGTCTGTCTGTCTGTCTGTCTGTCTGTCTGTCTGTCTGTCTGTCTGTCTTCTTACTTCCTTTTCTTTGCCCCCACAAATATCCATGCCTGCCTGCCTGCCTGCCTGCGCCTGAATGACGATTTAAAATAGTTTGGAAACGATGCCGAGATGATTATATTGGAAGATATGACTAACCACATCGAATATCTGGATGGATGGATGGATGGATGGATGGATGGATGGATGGATGGATGGATGGATGGATGGATGGATGGATGGATGGATGGA
>JARKHS020011645.1:52500-61765 GCA_030143305.2 Amblyomma americanum | reverse complement strand
TTTGGTTTGGCACATTTTTCTAACACAATGTTGCGTTATTTTCTATTTTGCATGACGTATATTCTGTAGAACTTGTATAATTTGACATCAGCGTGAAATGAATGAATGATGAATTTTTATGACGCAAGGGCAGCTTTGGCCGAAGAGCGCCATGGTACAGGGTAGTTTTTATTTCACAAGGTGAGGTCAAAGACGCAACTACTTGTCTAGTACTTCTACATGTGGTTTTTCTATTGTAAGCGTTTTTGGTCAATTCTCCTCTTCTTAATACCTTCCTCTTTGCTTTCTATCCGCTGCTTACGATATAACTGCGAGCACGAGGCGCGGTTGGAGCACTGCTCCAAGAAAGCAGTGCTCGTGGAAAGGAGACCTCACTGTTTTCGCTTTGCACCTGTACGCACAATTACAAGTCTACAGTCGAACCTCGATATAACGAAACGAGCTCGGTCAATACTGCTATAACGAAGCTACGGCTACAACGAAGTAATTGCCGGGCCGCTTCAACTTTGTTATAACAAGGTTCAACTTTATATTCATACTTTAAGTAGCACATGATAATAAAGTTATTGAGCACCAAAAAACTGCAAAAGTGTGCAGCTTCATCCACTAAAACACAAGGGACAGTAACTGGCGAACTTTTGTGGCTTGTGTTTTTGCGAATCCGCAGGCCAGTCGCTGATTCTTGCTTACTTGAAGTGGTAAATGCAAAAAAAAAAAAACTGCGCTTCTAGTTTGCTCATTCATCCGTCGTAAAAGAGTCTTCACTGCCAGTGTAACTGGGAGGATTTTATATTTCCTGCAAAGCTGGTGTCGGCCCTCTACTGCTCCGCTTCACGCCGGCCGCTTTCAAACGCCAGACAAATTTATTCCGTGTCTGAGTTTATTCAGTTAAACACTCGAGAAAAGAGACTGTTTAGCTCACACGTGGTTTCCTCTATCAACAAAGTAGCGCGAGTTTATCGCGAAATTTTAAAACAAGAGTGATTCTACCTAAGCTGATCCCAGGAGCAGTCCTCCGTGACGCAGCCATATTGGATTAACTTAGGCTTCCCGGCATGCCGGGAAAGCCGCTAATAAGCATATGGGCTTCACAGGCATCTGCAATGCCGTTTAAAACGGAGAGAAAATCTTGCCTTGAGCATTGGCGACGAAAAGAGGTATGCTTGTTGTTCACGCATAAATTATGAAAGCACCGAGTAAAGTGATAGACGTTTGGCTAGTAATATGGCTGCAAGGCGTAAATCCACCGAATACTGATGAAACCTTTTAATGAACGCCGCAAACCGCATGTGAGACGTCACAGACGAAATCGCTTTGTCGCAATCGACAAAAATACAACTGCAATGCAACTTCGTTCATTTCGTCCACAGATTTTGGATTTTATGACAATCAAATGGGAAACACTTACACGTGCTCGAATACCTGGGGAGCACTTGTCGCTCTCAGTTCGTAGCACAAACTAAAAACACGCAAAAAAACGGATTAACATCAGGTATAATTACTGTCAAAGGCACTCTTCGCGGGCAGATGCAGGTGACATTGGTGCACGCCAATTTGAGCCAAGACAAAAAAAAAATGAAGTGCACAGTTGTAGGCCATGAGCACAGTTCCTCACGGAAGGATATAGAAACACCCCTCCTCCTTCCTCCTATTTCACCGCGCACGCTGTAAAATAGGCGGGTGTTTGTCGCGTTCACGATACTGTGTCTGCCCGTGAAACTCACGGTCACTTTCTCGACGTTATCTAAGGCCCTGTCCGAAGCTTGTGCAATAGACGTTACTGGGAGGACGAGTCCGGCGCAGCGAAGGCCCCCTTTCTTTCTTAGCACGTGGCGGCGAAAAAAAAAAGAGCGTCGTTTTATTTTCGCGCCCAGTTAGCGCGGAGAAAGCGCATCCCACTAAGACGGAACTGGCGCGCTGGTGCCATTCCGCCTAAGCGCCGCTCGGCTTATTCCCGTCCTCCGAGGCGTCATGTCACAGCGCTGAATGTCGTGTCGCGGAACGACAGCAGTCCGGGAAGCTCGGGTCGACTGTGAAACCTGCACGCTGCACGAAAATTCCTTTCTGCTCCCGCCAGGCCCAGCGGGCCAGCGGCGACACGGCCGCAGGAAAGCGCACCTTTTCTTTTTTGCCGCCGCTGGGCCCCGACAACGCAGTGCAAAGAGGAAAGGGGCTGGCACCCATCTGCGCTTTTCTTTTCCGTTCGTATAAAAACGTCCCGCAGCGCCTCTTGGGAAGCAGAGTGTCGTTGTAGCTCCAAGACTCGCATCTTCACCCTGTGCTCTTGTAAAGTAAGCCAGTGCACCAAGCCAGTGTGCGAGCACCTCGTCCGAAGCTCCCGGAGTACGCAAGCGATGTCCAACATGCAACTCTGCGCCTGCATCATCGTTCTTATAGGTAGGCTGCCTGGGATGGGAGCTTTCCTTGTGCTGCTGCGTCGGCTAAAGCCACGGCCTGGGTGTTAACAACGGTGTTACGCGTCCGCGCCGCCGCTTTCCGTGGAGTTTCTACTGAAAACGAAGTACGCTTCACGCTTCACGCAGGTCTCACATGCCCACTCTACTGTGGCATAATATGTGGGCATATGTATTTCTAGGAACCTCCCTATTCTGAACGTTCCGTAAACGTGCAGGCCCTGACCACCTTGCGCGCTCACGCAACGTTCATGCGTGTCATTAAGTAAAGAAGTCATAGCAAAAGGCTATGTGAGGTTACCCAATCGTACAGATTATTCTGGACCTTTTGTTTTGTTTTAACAGTAGTGTTCCTAAAGCAAGTGGACCAGTTGAAAGCAGAAAGTTGTGAAAGCAGACTAGTATAACGTGCATGGCCTCATAGCTTCATAGAATAAAGATAACAGTGCTCTGAAATAAGAATATCTCGAAAAAGCTTACCGTTTAGTCGGACCATTTGAGTGAATTTGTTGAAACGTTTCTCTTCACCTAGTTCGCTACCTGATGCTTCTGTTGAAACGCTAGCTTGATATGACGAAGTATCCGCACATTGTTCTAAGGATAGCTCGAGCCGCCACCATTTCTATTATACTCGCTTCCAAACTCTCTCGAGGTTTTTGCCATTTTTGCGCACTGTGTTGAAGAAAAAGTGAACGCCCAGTATGCAACGTCTAGTACGTAACTGAGGCATTGCCTTCAAGCAGTAAATCTGCATGCTTGTTATGTAGTTCAACTTCGCGTAACCAGTGAAGCAGAACTTTTTTTTCAAGTCATATCGAGCCTAACACTGCAGTTCACTTCCGCATATCTGGGTGGGCGCGGAAAAGCACCTTATCTGACTTAGTGCAACAGTAAGCTCCCATCTGTTTTACGAGAATCGTCATCTTTTCATATCAGCCCATCACGTAAAGCGTGCACCTACGCATTCACACAGTGGTCATTATTCTGTGTCAGTGCATGAATTTAGTTATGAAGTGAAACATATGCACATGTGGGCGCTCCATGACACTATTTTTTTCTTGATATGATTCAAAGAGAAACTTGTACATGCGCCCTGCAATAGACACGGAGCAGGAGCAGTGTAGCCCCTTGAGGCTGCTGTGTCCACTTTCCAAGTAGATGAGCTTCATTAGGGTAGATGAGCTTCATTATGATGAGAGATCGGCATTGACTTGATTTTATCGACATTTGAGTCTACCTTCCGTTTGTGATACGCAACTGTTTTCTTGTTTGAAACATTTTGAAGACATGACTAGTCTAAGTCGTTAGTAATAACACGGAATATTGTGCAATCATCAGAAAAAAATCCTTTTGGGGAAAATATCATTAGAGAAGCTATTATTTCACGTTTTAAATTCCTCACGCTCAAGTACTGATCCCTCTCGGATGTCAGACTCAGCTAGAAACAAAAGTTAACTAGGATCGCTAGCATTTGCGAGTTGAACTCGAAAAGTGGCTAAGCCGTTAATGCAAGTAAATTGAAGACGTTTAGTGCACTGCATTGACGATGAAGAAACTAGGGGTTAGATTGGTTGACCGCTTTTAAAAGTAAAAGAAGAAATATGCATTCGGCAGAGAGCCCAACGTCTAGATGAATATGCAACGTCATAAGTAAAAGGAAGACGAGTATACCAAGAAAACAGAGTACAAACTAAATGTTGTTAGACAGTAAACAAATTGGCGCTTCAGGGAAGTCAGCAACTTGTAAACCGAAGAATCTCCTGATTTTTAATGGCTACCAGTGTTAAACATGCGGCCTTCTACATAAAGGAATTATGTGTTTCGACAGGCATGAAAATGATCTAAAGCGCTTTTGAGTTGACGTCAACGCATCTCAATCCGCCGTTTTTAACATTCTTGTCAAGGGCAGCCACTGTTTCTACGAAAATCGTGCACATGAATGATTTCATCAATTTTCGTTCAACCCCATCATCGTCTCTTGTGCAGGTGCTTTTGGAGTTCTGGAGGCCACGCACAGCAGCAAGTATTACGACAAGGGTAGTGGCCGGAAGCACGAGGTATGAACATGGAGCCAGTGGCCTATTCGTCTTTCAGCAAGAAATTGAATCTCGTTTATTGCCGGGGATCTACTGATAAAAAAAAACTAATTTATAGAACTCACCAGCGAACTGGTTTTCTTTTACTTTAAATGCGCAGTCGCGGTTGCTTGATGATATGAAAAGGTCAACAAAATCCGCCTAGCCGACATTTAAATTCGCTGTTCAAAACCTGATTTGCGTGCATCACTGTGATCGACAGCAATTTATGAACCAAGCAAATTTATAGTGGTGAACGAAGTAAAGGACACACGCAGGTTTTGATTTTAATTTACATTATCGATCCCCTGAAGGCGCAAAACCATAACCGACTCGCTCAGGCATGTGAATTTTTTGTAAAGCAGCTGCAATCAAGTGTTCAAAACTAAAATACTGAAATAAATTTCACAGAACGGTACTAACGTACGCAGTTGCAAAGGGGAGTGGGGAGCATGTGATTATGTGTTTGTCGAAAGTACCCATTGCTTTTTGAACTTGGGCGCGGGGGCCTGCCTTTTCAGCCAACGGAGACGCTGCCATCGGGGTCTTCCCTGGTATTTGTCAACGAAAGCACCACGTTTCGCTGTCGCACTGTCGGCTACTTTGCCGACACGGACACCAACTGCCGACTCTACCACGTCTGTCACCGTGTGCCAGGTTCCCAGTCCACATTCTTCTACAGATACTCCTTCCAGTGTCACAACAAGACTGTCTTCAACCAGGTAATTATGACCGCACTGACAGAGTGGGAGAGTTTCAATCGCATGATGCATCGGGACCTCCACACTCCGCTATCTCCTCCACACCCCGCTATCTACCCCTTCAAGAGCTGTCCATACAGTCGCTCTATCATGTAACTGTGAGATAAGAAAACACAGGTTTTATTTCTCGATTTATATTTTTCAAATGGTGTTGTCGAAACGGGTAAAAGTACAGATAGCTTATCGCTTTGATAACTTACCTCTGCATTGTTCTTCATGCCTCAAACAGTCATTTAGTGTTTCATTTTTAATTAATTATCACTTATTAATTAGTTTTGTGGACAAAGTTGCAGTATTCGCATGAAACCCAGGCGAATGACTGATGTTGTCAATTTTTCGAGAAAGTCATCATGTTAAGTCGTTGCTTTAACAAGACTATCTTGGTGGAGGAGGCGGCGACACACTTTTATAATTTCTGCGCATGCTTGCCTGACAGTCTACACGGCAGGCAACCGGTCTGGGCAGCAAACCGGTTATTCTTCTGGTTAACCTCCCTGTCTTTCCTTCTCCTCCTCCTCCTACTGCAGATGAGGGTGAAAATGGTGAAACACATGCAAACGAAACTCTGATGTACTCATGTGCACGCATAGTGCTTTCAAGGGGTTCGAATCAGACTCATGACCTGAAGAAAATTTAACAAGACTGCACCATGCCATGGATATAGTATGTGCATGCACCACGCAGAGTATAAAGTCCTGTTGGAGACTCAAAGCAGTTAGCTAGCTTTGAAAGTCAGAGTGGCTTGAAGGTAATCAAATAAATCTTGTCAAATGCGGGAGGCAAATGAATATGTGAGCGTCTGAAACTATCTCTTATGTAATGAACTGCATAACTAAAGAAAAAAATTTAGCAAAATCACGTGTGTTAGGGATTCTAAAATGCCTCATCATGAAAAAAATTTCATTCAAGCTTGCTTCATAGGATATCAGAACCGTTGCATAATCATAAAGTTGTTTTGTTGAGCGCTGCATGACGGCGGGTGCCTGCCCACGACAACACGCACAGAAAGCCAGTGCAACTTGGAATATTAAAATTGCAAAACAGTTGCCGTTCAGACTACAGCCGAAGCCCAATGTAGAAGGGGATTTTAATTCTAGTTTGCTTAGAGATATTGTGAGCTGAAGTGTGTCGAGCATCGATGGATACTGTTGCTGCTGTTGGCGTTTATTTAGGCACTTTCTCAGCGGATAGGTGAGAAGTCTAGGACCTACTGACAGGTGTCCGAAATTTTGTTCACAAAATGGAGCAGTGTGCGAAAAAAACTGCCTTTCTGTCATTGCTAACGAGCCTCAACAAGCCAGCCCCAGAATCACGATCCTTAACTCTCCGCTGACTTGCAGATCCGCGCCTCAAATTATTATTAGGGAGCAGCCCACAAGACGAAATAAAGTGAGGCACAGGCCAAGCGCAGACTCAAAACTGAAGTTTATTCGCAAGAAACATGTTCAGTAGACAGCAAGTGCAGGTAAACAGTGAAAAAAAAAAACGCACGTGTTTCTACAACGAATCTAGATGCCCAAGTTCAGGAACAAGTTCATTATCAGTATATCACAAACTCGTCCGTCTAGCTACGTCTTGACCTTCAAATGAGCAACGCACAGACTGTTATTCCACTTTCGCCCATTATTTACGCATTCCATCGCCTAAATTGCAGGCAACCCTTACTTGCACGAACCCGGACGAGTCGCTGCCATGCGAAATGTCCAGGGACTTTTACTTCCTCCACGGCAACGAGCTGGACGACTCCGACTACAACTCGGACGGAGAGTTCCTGGAGGATCTGTTCGAGCCCGACTTCCATGTGCCGGTTTATGAGCCGCACCGTGAGGAGCCGAGCACGCGGGAGCGCCAGGAAGATGACCTCGATGACTTCCTCCTCGACGCGTGGGCGCCCGTCGAGACAGTGCCTCTTGAAGACCGGGAGCAATTTGGTCGCCGGCTTTCTAAGACGTCCCGAGAGGGACGTGACTCGTCCCGTGCCCAGTCCGTCGACCCTTGAACCCACCGAGTCTCACGGGCCACCACGGCCCCATTTTATATCGGAGCCTGGCAAGAATCGCGCATATGGCGAGCTTCCTGAAAACGGCGCGCAGCGCTTCACCTACTGCCCATTGGCGCCAAACACAGAGCCTCTTTTCATAGGTTCACATCATGGTTTTCAAAGCTTTCAGCTGTGGTCCTTCGCGGAATCACGTCGCGTGGCTATACTAAATTTGTGACAAGTTCCCTGCACGTTACCTGTCTTAACAAACGGCCACCTCGCTCTATCTCCCGAGGGACTAGATCGAATCATTTTATTCATAAATATAGTTATTTATACTTCACATGCAGAAGCTGCTGGGTGTTGCTTCAGGGGGTATGCTGTGGAAGACACCTAAAATGGAGACGGTGAATGCAAGAACATTCCTGCTTTTTTCTTCATTGTTGAGATGTCTTGTTCTTTGTTCAAGCCAGGGGTTATGCTATGCAGATGTACATATGTACGTGACAAAGGCCCACTTTGTGGTGTCTTTAAGCCTTAATACAGCTACCTTTGTACTGAAGGCAAACACACAAATGATTAAAGGCTACGTGATTTAACGTATGAGTTGCCGAGCAAATAAATTTAGGAGAAATAATCACGCGAATACATACCCTACGGCATGGGATCTCCGTGTACTGATGTCCAAGGTGGAGGACTTGTCTCTGGTACTTCCGTGTTTTTTTTTGTTACTGGAAAAAGGTGGCAATGACTTTCTGTTTCTTGAAATTTCTTTCTCTTTCGTTGATCTTTGTTTTACTTTGCAAAGTTCACGCAAGCAGGTTTTGCCTCTCAACGCACGGGCACGCATCTCGGCCTCGTAATGACGCCCACTCTTTGGTGAGGGAAAGGAGGTATCATGGGACACTTTTGCGAGCTGTATCTTACTTTGTGCACCAGAATAAACAAAATGTTGATCTGTTCTTAAAGTAGTATTGCAAAGACCATCGAATTGCGGTGGATTCTGCCCATACTTGAAACCTGCGCGACCATTGTTTTCAATGGAAAAGGTATGTTGAAGAAATCTGCCGACGGCCTACCGAAGGCGAGCGGAACAATGATTTTACATCCGTTCCCTAACCCTGCCAATCACGTAGCGACATCATGACGCCCGTGTCCCTATTCACGCTGTTAAGGTCACAGTGGTAAGCGTCTCGAATGCGTCACTAGGCACGGCTTATACTGCAACGGCAATTTCATGGTGCGCTTTGTTCTGGGCTAACTACGACCATGTGGGCGTTGTAGCACGTCGCAAATGTAAAATGTCACAGCCAGTGGCTGATCAGTAGGAATGCGAATTTGACGGAGAAATGGGCGCGCTCGATGATGTACCCATTGGGGTGTTACGATAGAGATGACTCTGGAACGTGTGGAAATAGCGGTGGTAGCTCTCATGCGGTGCAAAGGCGGAGGAGGGGAGAGGTGAGGTTGATGCACGATACAGCTATCGCTTCCTCTTGCTAGTCATCGCCATGGACGCAGGACAAAATTATAGCAGCTCTTGAAAAGAGAAGGCGTGTATTTACGATTCTAGATACTGTGCGGTAAGTGAAAGCTTAGAACTAATGGGAATGCGTGGAAATATTACTTCCATCATTTTTTGGTATCGCACTGCAGGTGTTACTGCTTTCCGTATAGAGTTATTTTTTGATAGCCAACAAGTAAATGTAATCAAAAAAGGCGGAGAGTGAGAAAAGTAGTCGGGGATGATGCAAGACAGGGGTGTTTGGGGGCCCCTGGCAACGGCCTTCGTATTACGGTGGCTGATGGTAATAACGGTAAAGCTGCGTAGATCCAAACTCTCCAGATGGGAAAAAAGTTTCAGTGCAAATGTGGATGGACATTTTCGCATCTTTTCTTTGTAGTCTAAGTTAACATAATCCCGGGATGTGGAACTAAATTCGTCGTAGGCTCTAGCTGTCAAGGTATTTTAATCGCGAAAATTTTTATTATCAGAACAGTTACGTTTGGTACCTGAAGGTGACGTTTTGTGTT
>JARKHS020011645.1:0-47500 GCA_030143305.2 Amblyomma americanum | reverse complement strand
GCGCTGTGAAATACGTTACATCAGCTATAGCTCAGTCATTTAAAAAACAATTGATGTTCGGACAATCTCCAAGAATAGACAAGCAGAAAAGGACAGCATAACGGAGAAGAGTTAAGGACAGAACACTTAACTCGGAAAAGGACGTCAAATATTGATCAATGCACAAACTCAGGGATAGACGAAATTCCAATCTGGGTAATAAATGATGTTGGCCAAGCACGAAGCAAACGTTAAAAGCATTGGAAACAGTCATATAAAATAAGGTAATTCCGGGCAGCTACCGACTGAAAAGAACTGATTTCATCTCTAAAAGAAAGGGCATAGGACAAACATAAATTCCCTCAGACCAAATACGATAACTATGGTTGCATACAGGCTGGCAATGCAGGCGTAACATTAAAATGGCTGACATGGAGAGAAAGCAGTATGATACTCGGAGAACTTTAGTACGTGTTCAGAAGAGGTAGGCGTATGGATAATATCCTATTTGTGCTTACACAAAACAATACCTAGGGCGGATAACAGGCCTCTGTATTTACCTTCCTGGGCATAAGCAAACAGTACTACAGTGTAGATAAAACACTCCTGTGGCGAATATTCAAAGACGAAGGCATAGGCCGTGAGATAATGGAATTTCCGCAATTTATCGAGATAATAAAGTTGAAAATGCCTGGGAAGGAATAAGAACTGCGACAAAAGTTGAGGTACACAAAGAATTAAGGCAGAGTTTTCCGTTATCAGCGCTGCTATTCATGAATTATGTAATAAATATGGAAAGAAGTTGACAAGAAAGCAATCAACATTATAATTTCGCGTATAAATTGTCATAGTTGTCGTAGAGCAGCAGCTGCTCGGTTTACTGTGCACGGAAGATGTACTATTAGATGATAGCCAGGAGTTTTTGTAAACTCTGGTTTTGTTGTGAAGACGAAGAAGATGCTCTAGGCTTTACTTTTAGCGTAAATAAGCCAGGTTTGATGATATTCAATGATTTCATTGATCATTTGCTCGCAATACAACGCCAAGAGATACCAAGGCAGACAGAATAGAAATATCTCGTGGTATAGGTATGCCAAGGGCAGATATACATGGGAAAGCACGAACAGGTTAATAAGCCAAAAGAGCAAATTGATGCCGCAAGAATGAAGTATAGGATTATAGGGGTACAACATTTAGAGGTACTGATAGGTATTTGTAAAGGGCTTATTGCTTTTGGGAATGCAGTTCTATGCCCACGGGCAGTCGAAATTAGAAATAAGTCAGAGTTGGAAGATTAGCGCTACGGGGGGGGGGGGGGGGGTGGGGGGGGGGCACGGCAAAACCATAAACGAGGCAGTGCAGGGAAACATGAACTGGGCAGTATTTGAAGCGCGGAAAGCTTGGGATAAAATATTGTATAATGAACAACTTATGAAATTGCACCGCAAGAGATGGGCTGGTAAGGTAAGCAGCAGAAAATGACTAGAAAACTAGCCAGTAGGGATGCAGGAAACCAGGATGGAGAAATAAAGAGCTTTAAACGCCGGTCCAGAAACGCAGATGGCAACAACTGGATTAATTCAACGCAAAAAAAGAAAGTTCTAGGCTTGTGTACCAGGTGTTTCAGGAAAGACTTTCATTCATTCTCAAAAATAGGTTTTTTTAGGTAAATATATGGATCGTTCAGCTTCGTATTACCAATGTTGGCGGACACCGGCAAACCGGTGAATTTCTTTAAGTAGTGAGTTGGTTAGGAATTTTTTAATAAATAGCTTTTTAACTATTAGCGTTGGGTGCCTAGTTGGAATTAGATATTTGTAGTCGCTCGTTAGTAACAACCATATCAGTTTTCAGAATTCAGAAAAGGGGATTAGCCTTGGCGCTGTGGCTCGACAAAATCTGGCTACAGCGTGCCGCAATACATGCGCTTTCGAGAAGTATGCAGGCAAAGCAACCTTAACAATGCACGTAACTTGTCAAAAAAGCTAAATTTTGTCGAGCCACAGCGCCAAAGGTAATCACATTTTATAAATCAATTCCGGACAAAAGCATTTTTAGACGGGAAAGAGTTTATGAGCGCCAATATTTCATATACTGGAAGATTTCGCTATAGCAATCAATATATCCGCATCTCCCGTCGGCAGGCTAGCATTTTTTTGCTATTAACGTTTTTACTTTCGTCAAAAGCGTTCCCCATTGGTTTTCTCCGGCAGTCTTAACTTCAGGATGCGAGCGATGAAATCACTGTAAAAGAAAAATTTCGCTACACATTTGAAGAATGAAACACTGCCTTCAATATTTCCATGTCAGTACCTTGCGATTTTCTAATGCTCAACATTTTCGCCCAACAATGTTGGACATGCTTGGGGGATAAACAACTTATTTAAGTTTGTTCTTGTGGCAGAGGACGATACTAAAAAGCAAAAACAGAGTTTAGTGTTAAGTGCTAAAGCTACAGCGGTAAGCTTTTTTACGCTGCTAGAGGCCGGCGTAGACAAGATGAACAAGATGAAGACAAGACCACAATTTATACACGTCTGCTGGTTCGACTTCTTGATCACTTCCTTCATCTCATAGCGTTCGCACGTGTGCTCCTCAGGGGCAGAGCTCGTAGTTCGGCTCGCAACACTAAATAACTATATCGTTCTACATCCGGATAGAACACAACAACACGCGACTGTTTAGCGAAAACAGAATTCATATGATATGTCGCAGCATATTTTGCAAAAAGCAACGCAAAAAATTTTTGCGTTTTTGTGCAGCCGCACATAACATATACATTCCAATTGAGATGTTTTGATTTGTGTCCATGGAGTAGGGCCTCAGTTTTATTGGTGTTGATAATTGGTTTGCCGTAGACCATTCCCGATGTTCTGTAGGACCAGAGTTCGCTACGTGACTTATGAAAAGGTGAGTTGTTGGGCGAGTTGATGACGCTATTCCATAACTACAGCGCAGTGAACGGGACATAGAAGAAAGGAACCCGCCTGGACCTAAATATTATGTGCTGAACAGTAATACCAAGTTATTGTATTTATTAATATCTTTGTGAAAACTATTCGTTCGCTGCGTCAAACGTTAGCCGTAAAAAGCCACCGCAGGCACAGGACTGCCGAAATCAATATTCCTCCCAAGCGTACAATACAGCAATGCCATTTCGGGCTCAGTCATTCAAAAGGGATGACAGAGAAGCACCTATTCTTCAGTACAAAGCATGCCTAATTGTCTCGAATTTTTTATCATTGTATGCAACCACGACACATAATCGCGACTGTAATTTCGCGCTGCTTATTGGCAGCCTAGCACGTGTGACTCAATGCGACCCTCTGTTTGATTAAATGCACGGAGTCTTCAAGATTTAGTACGGTTCAGAAACTCGTAGTTTATTGTGGTGGCATCAGCTTGCTTTAATTATGCAACTCGTGAGGGCTTTCATTGGTTGGAATAAGCTTCAGAAACGTTATTAGGCATCTGCATGCTGTGACGCACACCGCCTTCGCTTTTCATGTTTACTTTATTCCTCAGAGCAGAGAGACGATTCCTCTCTCGGTGTGGACACACCGTCGCCTGCAGTTCTGAGACAGATCTCCCAACTTCCGCCGGACCTTCACAGCATCAGCAGCATCAATGGCAGGCAGCAGCAGCTTTCGTAAACAAAAATGAAGAAGGGTGGAGGATGGCAGAATTGGGCCTTACCGTACAACGTGTAATCAGGCCCTGCGAAGACCAACAGTCCGTCGAACAAAAGGGGGATGAGCCAAAGACCCTTTTTGCAAGCATTTAACCACACAAAAGTCGAGCACTAGGCCGGGGAAAAGCTTTTATTCCCAGAATACCCATGAGTAGCCGGCGGCACTGGGGATAAAACCCAGAACCTTCCGCATCCGACGCGGATGCATCAATTACTAGCAACCACTGCAGTTAAAAAAAAATATGTCCGCCTTTGGTTATGGGCATTTTCCAAAGGACTTGCTCGGTCTTCTCGAGCATTGAGGTCCCACGATGGCCGATCACCACGCAGGTAGGTTGTTTGCACCTATTTTATCGGTAGGTACCCGGCGACACCGAAGTGTCTCTCACGGCCATTGCGGATGGTCAACCACAAAGATATATCCATAGTTTGACAGGGATCGCTCGACAACCTTCGCAGGAGAGACAGCCATAGGCTCCCCTTTTGAGATTGAAGACGCCGCGGTGGCTGAGTGGTTACGGCGCTCGGCTGCCGGCCCGAAAGACGCGGGTTCGATCCCGGCCGCGGTGGTCGAATTTCGATGGAGGCGAAATTCTAGAGGCCCGTGTACTGTGCGATGTCAGTGCACGTTAAGAAACCCCAGGTGGTCGAAATTTACTGAGCCCTTCACTACGGCGTCTCTCATAGCCTGAGTCGCTTTGGGACGTTAAACCCCCATAAACCATAAACCAAACCTTTTGAGATTGAGCCGCTAAAGTTGCCAAGCCCCTGGCCGGCGGCACTTCGGGCCTCCCACAGACCAGACCGTGCGTTTCGGGACCTGCGGGCCTCCTGTGGTTTGTCTTGAAGGGGTTCCGAGCGTTTCAGCCCGATACGAGGACCGAGTGCCAGGCTGGAGTTTCCACTTGTACCTATTTTACCGGTAGGTACCTGGATTGGTAGCGAGGCGCCGGAAGTGATAAGAGAATACGTCTACTAATGGCAGGTAGTGAACGCAGATCCAGACCATGAGAGTGAAATAACTAGAAGAATAAGAAAGGGGTAGAGCACATTTGCAGGTACTGTCATATCATGCATGGTAGCTTACCAATATCCCTCAAGAGAGAAGTATACAACAGCTGTATCTGACCGGTACTCACCTATGGCACAGAAACGTGGAGGGCAACGAAGAGGGTTCAACTTAAATTGAGGACAAAAGCAGAGAGCCCTGAAAAGGAAAAGGATAGATGCAACGTTAAGAGACAGGAAGTGGGCTCTGTGGGTGAGGGGACAAACGCCAGTTAATGGCATACTAGTCGAAATCAAGAAAAAGAAATAGGCTTGGGCACGGCATGTAATGCGAAGGAAAAGATAACCGATTGTCGTTTGGGGTATATGGACTCGATTCCAGGAGAAGGAAAGCGTAGCAGGGGGTGGCAGAAGGTTAGGTGAGCGGAGGAGATAAAGAAGTTTGGGGGAATAAGGTTAAGGTGGCCGCGGCTGGCACAGGACAGGGTTAATTAGAGAGATATGAGAGAGGTGTTTGTGAGAGAGGTGAGCGTAGTCAGGCTTATGACTGTCCGACGACACCAATGTGGCTCCCTTAACCGCGGTGGATGCTTCACGGCGATGCCATTCGTAGTCGGGAAGGGGCGCACAGCAACATTCTGAAAGCCACCTAGGAACAGAACCGCCTGGGCCCTTTTCGAGTCGAAACCTTCTTAAGAGGCTGAGCACCAAGCCAGGGGACAACTCTGTCGATTATAAAATGGGTAAGTTCCCGGCGGCACTGGGTGTCGAACTCGGCACCTTTTTCCGAAACTACAAGGACGGTGCTCACCACTAGACCACTGGAGGGCTCGTGGTACCTTTTTCCTTCAGTCCCGTCCTTCACGCTGTTTCAAACATGACCATTGGCCAACAAATCCAACTTATCCTTCTTTTGCTGTTCACTGGATTCGCGAAAAGGAAAACAAGCGCATTAATAGCTTACTTGAAAGCCTTGACTGCCTACTGTCTGTTCAAAGTACCCTGCAACGAAGATACCTAGGGCCATCAGCACTAAGCTAAAGAACACCTCAGTGTTGCCAGGTCATCGAGTTTGCACAATGAATACGGACAGCGCCGTGTATTTCGTGGCCTGCATATTAATGTTTGTCTCGTCACTTCCACTTTTTTCTAATCCCATTCATTTCGCTCAGTACTGTCTAACCACAGAGGACTGTGCGAACCTCCGTGCGTCCCGGAGATCCAGTTCCTATTTTCCTTTCGTTGTGTCTGCGTTGTGCTTCATCCAAAATAGCTTTCAGTTTTTTTCAGCGACAGCTGTACATGACCAGAAACGACAAATAAGCACCACACAGGAAGAAAGGGTGTACACGAGGCTGACTAACAACTGAGCTTTATTGATGCGACACGGGAGCATATATAGCACGATGAGGTAGGGAAGGAAAACAGAGGGAAAGGTATGCTGCGTAACAGTGAGCGAACAGAAGTAGTCACGTCACAGGGAAATTACAAAGCTGTACATGGCATGTTAGGCAAAATCAAGTCGTCGTCACTGGCGAAGTCGTCCGCACACGCCGGACGCCTGCCTAATCGCTCAACGGGCCATTCATCACCAGCTAGACAGACAGCAGCGAGGGACTGACTCTGAACAGACAGAGGCCCGCAGGTCCCGAAACGCATGGTCTGGTCTGTGGGAGGCCCGAAGTGCCGCCGGCCAGGGGCTTGGCAACTTTAGCGGCTCAATCTCAAAAGGGGAGTCTATGGCTCTCTCTCCTGCGAAGGTTGTCGAGCGATCTCGGTCAAACTATGATTATATCTTTGTGGTCGGCGCCGCGTCGTTCGGAAGCGAGGCCATGAGCGAAGATCCAAATCGTTGGACGGCATGTACCAGCCGGGACGTATAATGCGGGTACAGAGGCCTGGAGCCTACGACAGGCTTGAACAGAGGCCTTGAACTTAAGGCGAATCAGGGGTCTTAAGCGCAAGCGTCGATCTTGCCACGCCCCCGTTCGCTGTGCCGTCTAAGCTGACGAGAAACGCCAAGCTCTGCAAGCCAGTACTCGTCGTACCCCAGGAACCGTAGCTGGTTGCAATAATCAGTCAGCAACCCAACCGACATCCCGCACCCCTACACGGAGCTGCCGAACACTCCAGCTGGCATCTGCATTTCACATCGCCCCAGCTCTCGCTGAAATTCGCATTAACAAAAGGGCGAGTGTACGGGGAACTTTATCTCCGGGTTTAATTAAAGTGCCAGCAAAAGGTGTCGCTCTTGCTGTTTTTGGACCGAGCCTATCGCAACGTCGTTAAACATCGCCGGGACGTGAGCAGTTGGGACAACTGTGGGCATTTACGCCGGAGTACTCTTTTTCCATTTACGGCACTTTATTGTCCGATCATGACGCACTCGTGAAATAATGATTCATCGATACCTCGTCTCCCAAGGCAACTAAGCCGTTGTTCGGTTCCTCGTGTCTTAGGACACGTCTGAAGTTTGCTGGCGCTACCAAGGTTACGCTGTCAACGTGTTTGCTCTGGTCACACTCGCGCTTGTTTTTCCCTCATCCCTTCCGTTGATTATATATTTCCGCTCCCCGAAGTAAGATAGCGAACCTCGGGCCATATTTTGTAGCGATTCGTTTCGTTATCCATCCCCCCTTCTCCCATTGCTGTCAGCTGCCTTTTGTAACGTCAGGGTCAATAGCCAGAAAGCAGTGTCGCTCCCCGACTCCACAAATGCAGGGCTGACCAATGGCAAAAGGGCAAAAGCATGAATGCAGAAAAGAATGCTTGCAAAATACTGATTATGATATCCCTTCGGTAGAAGTTTGTTCTTGAACTGTTTAATTTATGCTTTGTGATGCATTAATTCCCGCAAAGTTCCACCAAGTGTACTAGTAAAACGCCTTTGGAGCGGACTTCGCATGCCCAAAAGGCTAATGCCACCTGTAGCACTCAACACTTCAACTCAACTCAACTTCGTATGCCCAGCTTTTACAAACGCGATAAATAAACACACCTTCATGTCTAACTAACTGTTGAGCTGTGCTCTGGCTGAAACTGAATTTGTGTCGGTGTTTTTCCGCATGCCAAGTTCTTGACCCTTATGCCGGATGCAGAAAAGTTGACCTCCAAAGTCAGAGACTAGAAACTAAAACACCGCTCCCTTTGTCCCTTTTTGTGCAGAGTGAATGAAATTATGCAGATAATTTTGTAGCTGATGCACAGTCTTCACCTCGGGTCTTTTTTTTTTTGTTAATCCGCGTTTGCTTAACAAACAAGGAGCTTGCCCCATCTTCCTGCCGAACATTGTTGTTCTTGTAAAGCAATAATATAGTTATCGGCGCGCCATCGCACGTATGTGCGTGATACTTTCATTTCGTGTAAGGGTAACTTTTCTTCGAACACACCTTTCCAACGACCTTTCTTGAACTGTGCCTGCAAAAGCCGATGCAGAGATTACCTGGTTCAGTAAAGTAAACCAGTCTAGTATGCGTCATGCTTTTAGCGTCGGCTGGGGGTGCGAAAGCGAAAAAGAAAGGAATTCAACAGGATCTATGCAAACACTGCTACTCGCTCCACCCTTCCTCCCCTACTACACTGCAGGTTTTCATCGTATCCTTTCTACTGAGGTGGAGGTACACCGTTATGGCCGGTGCGTGTACATACATCAGCGGCCCGCACGACAACTGGCGCCGGAAGCGCGCGACACATCCTTCGTCGTAAAAACGCGGCACGGCGTATTTACCTGACCCGGCACTTTTCCCTCCACTTTCGCTTTTCCCCCGTGTCTCGCGGTGCGGTAGGCCTCGCCATTTGCATGCGTGGTCGGAGTGGGCGCCCCGGCCCGGCCCTAAGCACGACGGGGCGCGCGCCAAAGTCAACTGCTCGTGAGGAGGAGGGGGCAGCGCCGCACAGACGGGCAGAGGCATCGCGTCGCTTTCGTTTGCAGTGTGCCAGTTGTATAATCTAGCTAATTTATGACAGGCCCCCCCTGAGCCCTCCCCGCCAGCAATTTGAACGGAACCGAGCGGCCTTGCCTGGTTCCGTTAAGACAAAGAACCGCTGCGGAGGAAATCGTTAAAGAAGCGACCCAATCGGCGGCGCCGCATGCGTGCCCGGGGATCAAGGAAAGGCCGCGTGATGCTCGCGTTCTGCTGCGGCGCGGAGCCACGATCGATGAGCGGGCCGGCTCGGCCCGGCGACCCCCGGGCGGACCTTTGGCTGCGCTGAGGCAACGCTGCCGGTCACGCCGTTGTTTTTGCGCGCCCGGCCACCGCTCGGGCGCCGAGCGCACGCGGCGCGAAAGAATGCCAGTCGTGATCCGAGCGTTTCCGCAATTTTAGCGCGGCCGGGGGCAGGCCGCCGAGAAACACGTGCAACGCGGGCTTTCGAACACGTTTTGCACAACCAAGTGCACACGCGATCTTTTGTCTTTGGCGCCATGTGGGATACGGGCTTCTGTAAAATGTGTAAATGGTGAAAAAAAAAGTATCAGTGAAATCGACGAGACAGCAGTTCCCAGTGCACGCGTAGTTCAGAACGCGTCAAATTCGCTGCGCGCTCAAGGCAGTAAACATCGCCACCTAATAAAACAATTTCATTACCTGTTGCGCAACCTTTATATTTTATTTGTGGTAAATGTCTTTTTTTTCTGTTTTCCTTTGTCCCAAAGGAAAAATAAAACTGTTCCATTGTTGGCGTTGAGAGAGACACTTTATCCTAAGCATTTGACTACTGATTCGAGACGTTGTCATGCCCACAATTTCTCGAAAGCAAAGAAAAGATAGCGGAAGCGTTACTTAGAATACTTATAGGAGGGGTGGTGGTGGTGGTGGTGGTGGTGGTGGTGGTGAAAAGCCTTTATTGAATGAAAGAGGTGAGACTCTTTAAAGAGCCCCGCAATGGGTGGAGTCCTTATTCCGGAACCCCATTCGTCGAAGCTGCCAGCTTAGCCCTCTTGACCAAAGCCTTTTGGGCCTGAAGGTCCGAACAGCCAAGCAGGGCCGCCTCCCATTCCTCTCTGGTAGGGTTGGGGTGGGGGGAGAGAGCTGAGTTGCGCTGGCAAGCCCAAACCATGTGGTAGGTGTCAGCCACCTCCCCACAATGTTTGCACCTGCCAGTGAACGCGGGATCGAAGTGTTTTAGTACTGCCGGGCACAGCATTGTGTTTGTGAATAATCGGAGTAGAACGCGTCCGTTTGCTTTCCCCAGTCCCTTTGCAGGGGCCGGGCAGAGGCGATGCCTCTGCTTATAATAGGATGTGATAGCTTTGAAGGAGAGTAAGCAGCTACCTTCAGGTTCCAGGTGCTCAGGAGCCAATGGGAACGCCCGGTGAATGAGTGCTGGGGCCGCCGCGTCTGCAGCTTCGTTTCCTGCTAGGCCGTATGGCCCGGAGTCCAAACCAGACAGCGGGGAGTAGGATCGGTATCCCGGCTGCAGTTCCTTAGTATTCGTTCAGCTAGTGGAGTTATCCAGCCAGCCTCATAATTGCGACATGCCGAACGGGAGTCTGTTATTATGTGTTTGGATTTTGCATCAGAAGCAGCTAGGGCGATGGCGACCTCTTCAGCTTGTGTTGTGTCTCTGGGGCTCGAAAGGAAAGCCCATCCGCCTGTATTTCTTGACGTATGACCGCGGCCATGTACCACCCCCCGTGGGTCGGCCCAGCTACATCTACGCAAAATATACCGTGTTTGTTGCCATAGTGGTGCGCTAAGGCTTCCGCCCTAGCCTGACGACAACTATGATCCTCCTTGTCCATCTTAGTGGGGAGGGGTCGAACTCTGACGACGCGTCTCCAGAGTTCAGAGCGGGCTAGCAAGTGCCGACCCGACTTCATTTGGGCTAGCCTCGTGTATTAATTTGTGAGATGGGGTTCCTTGAGCTCCTGAAAAGTGTTCACCACTCCCAATGCAAGAAGTCTCGCATTGGAGGTGGACACAGGAAGGTCAAGTGCCCTCTTCATCATTTTGTGGAGTATTGCCTCAACTTTGTCTTCGTCGGATTTCCGCAAGGGTAGATAAGGGACCGAATAGAGGATTCGGCTGATTAAGAAAGCATGGGCCAGCCGCACGGCATCCCTGCTCTTGTTGGAGACGCGACGGACCATACGGCCTACTTAGTCTCCAACTTTGCGGAGTTTGTGCAATGTTGTGTCTACTCTTCTTTGGTTATGGATGAAGAACCCAAGTATTCGAATATCTTTGGCCTCGTGTATGGGGCCACTTGTTAAGAGAGATGTATTTGGGTAGTGTCCTTAGGGGATGCCCTAAGGTGCACAAATTCATACTTGGGTGCGCATTGGAGACCACAGTGCCCTGCGTAGCGATCCACTACGTGAGCGGCTGTTTGCAGGCATTCCTCCATGCACCCTAAGTTTCCCTGTGTGGCCCAGATCGTGATATCATCGGCATACAGCGCAGGCCATATGCCTTCGATACCATTCAACTGGTCCGGGAGATGGAGCATCGCCAAATTAAAGAGTAGGGAGGATAGCACCGCGCCTTGTGGTGTTCCCCGCGTACCCATTTGATACGGACCAAATTCTGCCTCTTGGAATCTTATTAGTGCGGCTCGATCGGTCAGAAAGCCTTTGATATAGTTGAAAATGTTGCGGCCACAGTTGGCTTCATTGAGGTGTGTCAGTATGACGCTGTGTTTGATGTTGTCGAAGGCTCTTTTCAAGTCCAAGGCCAGGACGACCTTGCCATTATGTGGGTGTTCGACTGGTATTATGTCGCTGTTGAGTTGGAGGAGTACGTCCTGTGCCGACTTATGTGGGCGAAAGCCGAACATAGTGTCTGGAAATGTGTTTCGTTGCTCCAAGTATTCGGAGAGCCTATCCCGCACCATGGTTTCCATCAGCTTGCCCACACACGAGGTGAGCGAGATAGGCCTCAAGTTGTCTGTGTTGATTTTCTTTCCCGCCTTGGGGATGAAGGTTACTAGGGCTGTTTTCCAATCAAGGGGGAGCGGGTTCTCGCCCTTCCAGATAGTGTTGATGTATTTCAGAAGGGCCTCATACGCCTGGTCAGGGAGATTGGCCAGCAGTTTAACTGTGACCTTGTCCCGTCCAGGCGCAGTGCCTCTCCTCATTTTGGTCAGGGCTGCCTTGAGATCAAATAATTGGAACGGTTGGTCCAATTCAGGATTATCTTTGCCTGCGTAAAGATACTCGTGACCGCGAGGGCCCTGTTTGCAGCAGAGATACTTGTCCCTGAGTGTCTCTGCAAGTTGTGTTGTGCTGCCCTTGAAATTATGTAGTGCTCGTTGTAAGTGGCGCTGTGTTTCGCCCCGGGTCTGCGCGGGGTCTATAAGGCTGCGGAAAAGCCTCCAAGTGTTCTTGCCGGACCTCTGTCTGGCAGCCGTATTATAGCGATCTATCCAGTTGGCGTCAGCAAGCTGGGAGGCATACTGAGCTGCTTTGTGAGTGAGATCTAGGATGCGCTTCTTGAGTATTCTGTTATGTTTCTGTCTTTTCCAACGTTTGGTGAGGCTGCGGCGGGCTTCCCAGATGTGTAGTAGATGGTTGTCCACTGCCGAGCAGTCTTCCGTGATCTGTATCTGTGTTTCGTGTTGCTTGAGTGTTGTCATAAGTGTTTGGGCCCACTGATCGTATCCATCTTTAATCAGGTTGGCTGAGGGCAGAGACTTTCTGAAAGCCTGCCAGTCTCGGAGTCGAGCTTGTGTGAGCGGCCTTTTGAAGGGCCGCGTGTGAATAAGTGTGTTAATGATGCAGTGGTCACCGCCTAGTGTCTCTTCCGTGTTGTTCCATTCCACGTGTTGGATGTGTTTTGAAAGTGTGAGATCAGGACACGTGTCCCGAGTCACAGAGTTTCCCATTCGTGTGGGATGCGCTGGGTCGGTCTGGAGGGTGATTCCTAGCGTAGAGATAAGCACAGGAAGTAGACCTCGACATAGAGATAACATACTCTTACACCATGGTCACCGTGTTACCTCTGCGACGCTCTGACCCCCCTGTACACATACTGAACATATACTGTCCGCCCAAGCTAAAACATATTACTTTCTCAGATATCTTCAGCCGGGCACTGAAGATAGCGGGTCGGGACCCATTTTTGATTGTGGGAGATTTCAATTCCCCCAGCCAATTATGGGGCTACAAAAAGGGGGAGACGCGAGGTAGAAAGCTAGCGGAGCTTATTGGAGGGAGTACATGAAAGAAACCGACATTCACTGAAAACAAGGAGCATAGCGGACGTTTTTTTTTATTTATCCGAGGTGTTCATCAATGGGAGATTAATAGGGTAATTGTTTAAAGACAATCAATTACAAATCAGAAAAAAACAACCACACAGCGGTGAGATCCGAGTCCACGACCTCCGAGGGTAACTGCTTAACGATAATGGTTTAAAGATAACGAGCCCCTCTTTTCCCTTCCTTTGTCTGCTCAATCGGACGGAGTGTTTTTCTGTCTTTCCTTTTACATCATATTCAATGCAAGTGAAATAAGCAAAAAGAAAATATATTTCTGTATAGTGCGCTTCGCTTATTCTTTCTCGCATACGAAATAATGAACCATCGTATAATCAGTTATAGACTCCAAGTCTTGCTGTTTGTTTTCTATCTTTTTCTTCCCCTCCGTTTCGTTCTCGTGCGTCTACGCGCGTGCGTTCGTGAGCGAGCTCAGTATCAAGGGCCAATGCGACGGACGACATGCGCGGGAAAGCAAAAGCAATTGGCTCTGGTCACGTAAATAACGGGAGCCAGTCTTACTTCGACGAAGCGTTAGAAACTCGATGCACCGGACATCCATTAAAATCCTGTGATGATCCATGCAGGGAATTTACTCTTTTTCATGGACTTTCAAGGGTAACATTTTGTGAAAAGAGAGTGTTAAAGTGTTTCAGAGAATTTTAAGACTTAAAATTAAAATTATCCCGCTTTTTCCCAAACTGACGAAGTTTTCAAGCACCTGGAATATGAAATTTTGAGCCTAATTGAGGGAATTTGGACTATGATATTAAACGTCACTGTTATACAGCCCCAGCAGTAGATGCCTTCAATAAATGCCTGCACTCTGCCTCACGTCCTAGTGACAACGCCTCTCGTTGGGCGGCAGCATACACCAAAGAATGAAATTATCTTTGTGTTTTGCACTTTAAGAAATTTCGCACGTGTCCTTACAAGAACCACGCATGCTGCCCTTTTTTGAACTGCACGGTATTCATCAGCTGGCGCGCGATGGCCGACCTAGCTGCGCGTGAATTTTCCTTTAGATATACCTGCCCCTGGACCAATGAGGGTTCATTTTCGATATTTCGATGTCCACTTTGGACCTAAGCAGATGTTACTAAATAAATTCTTGACGAACTGTTGATGACATATCGTAACTACAGCGTCAGTGGTAGGCACAGTAAGGTTTTATCGCTGAGGCTGTCAAGCATCTACGGACAAACGCTTACGCTCGACCTGCGTTTCGACTTACTTGAACGTAGAAGCAGCAACGGCAGCTGGCTAACGGTACTTCGAAGTCCCGTCGTCTTCGAGTAATCACCGCAGCACGTTTATTGAGTCACTCTTCACCGCGGTAATGGAAGCAGATTTAAGTGTCCTCTAGTTGCACGGACGTTCTCCTGGCAGTCGCTCGAGCGGAAATGCAGCGGCGTTCGCAGCACCAGAGGACGTATAGGCACCATCATGTGAAGGCCGCACCGACATGATTGCATGCTGAGCAAGCGCACGAACTACATGGACAATGCCAGAGGAGTTCCCGCTCACGTTAAGTGTGCCTGAGCCAGAAAATTGAGCGAGAACACCCGAGCCTCGCGTTTCGCGCGAGCTGGACAGACAGCCTCGCTGCTATACAGCTCGTTCGTCATGCCATTTCCCTACACGAGTGCTCGTGTCAGCAGCTTCCTGAGCGAACCACGGCCGATTAAGGCAGAAGTGCCACAGGGCTCAGTCATCGGTGCTCTTTTTTTTTGACCTGGTCCTGTCAAGACTACCAGCCTTGATGCCGACATTTCTCCCCTCACTCTGGGCCACTCGGATGTATATAAGCGACCCAACTGCACTGTTTGTCATCCCATACAGGCGTCACAAATAACGAGGAGGCAGATGCGCTAGCCAAGAGAGCGCGCGACCCCGGACGCACCAGTATCGACCGAAGTCACCCCCTGTAATTTCGCGCGACACCCTATACAGAATGCCGCCCAAATTCTCCATTCTGATTGCCGCGTCACACTGGAACACTTTTCAAATACCTGGGGGGACAAATACCTCGGCAGGGACAGTCCATGCTTTTCCGGCTGCACATCGACTGCTTCTGGACGGAAGTATTGCCAGGGTCCTTTTTCGGGGCTTCTGCTGCTGCGACCAATCTGAAACGCTGGGACGGTTTCTATTTTCTTGTCCGGCATTCTTGCAGCTGCTCTTGCACTAATATTTCAATGCATACTTCACAAGGCTCAGTCGGCGCTTTGCATACTAGCATATCTCTTATGGATATTGTATTGTGTACTGTTCTCTTAAAATTGAAGGCGTTTTTGTTCTCTCATTAATGTTATTTCTCCTGACGCTTTTACTTTGTTTTTGTTTTTATATGTTGTGTACTGTTTGTGTTTGTGTTACGTTATGTTGAACTGTAAATCATCGGACCAAGTGGTTGCCATGAATTAGTGAAAAGTAGTAGCCGGAGCCGCTATGCAGCGCCAACCTCTCCTTTACTGTTCATGTAAATGAAAAAGTGGCACTTGCATCAGCTTCTTAAACCGTAGATCGAAGCCTTCCGAATCATTTGTTATATCGCATATTCAACCCCATATTAAACCTCTCACGTAATTTGCGGGATTCTCATAAACTCTTTTTCTTGACGCTTATTTTTTTCCCCTTTCAACACCCTTGCACCCTCTGCACTGATCGGCGCAATTATTCTCTGCGATCATGTACCAAAAGCACAAGATACTAATGCAGCGTCCGCGCACTTCATTTTCGTAAACGCGCGGAACGAGGATAATGGCCACAGCATTCACAAACAGCCCGCAGCGCAGAACTACACATGCTGACAGCTGCGATCAAGTTCTGCTTTTTTTTTTATTTAGACAAGACAGCCTGGTCTCCATTTGCTCGGTTTTTTTCGGGTAGATCTGCGTCGTGTTGAGCTCCCCTTCAAAAAAAAAAACTGCATAGGTCTGACCGCCGCCACCGCTAGGGCTCTTGCACCCTCCCTCGCTCCTTTCCCTCGCCCTCCTCACTCGAGATTTGCAGTTTTATTTCAGTTGCCAGTTTTAGGCCACTTTTGGCCGCGTCTCGACTGCCCCATTATGCACGCTGCGAAATACTCCAAGTGTTCCCTCGCTACTCCCCCCTTCCCCCGCCGTCTTCGCCACGGCGAAGGCAGCTGTCTCAGGTGCCGACCGTGACGAGATGAAGCCAAACTCGCTACTTAAGACAAGTGTGTCAACGCCTCCGAGGCCAGTTGTCTTGTCACCCCCGCTCCGGTTTCATGGAATAGCTGTACTCCACGAGCAAGCCAACGGTAAGTGCGCAAGTCGGCGCCAAGATGTGCGAGAGCTCTTTGTCCTGCACCCCTCTGTGCAAGGAAAAAGTGTTCCATGCCTGCTGGACAGGAGATAAAAGTATGCATATCTCTAGTCGTGCATGTTCCTCAGGCAGGGCGGACACTGTGGTTAAAGCGCACTGTTCATCAGCGACGCTTTAACCGACGTTTCCGTCTTGCTTTATATTCAGTTCTGCTGAGGGTCCGAAGCACCAGTTTGCCATCATTGCAATCCTTGCAGCTTACCGGCTTGTGTTAACTGCGGAAACCACGTGTAGGATGTGGAACTGACCCTGCGCCATCAGAACAGATATGCACCAGAGTCATATGAACTACGGGCCAAGCGGAGCAATATGTGCACCTGTAATATGCTCCAAAACGGCAAGGTGTTGTAAAACTCCAAGATGGCGCAGGCTTCTTGTGTGCTACACCGATACTTCATATGTGGGCAAAGAGCACCTTTCAGCTTTTTTTTTTGTCGGCGTTTATTAAACGTCGCCGCAGTTCTCGCGATTCAGAACTGTCCTGCAGATTGTTGGTAGACATTGCGTTGATCGCCGGAGTAATGCGAAATCTGTTGTTTTTTTTGTGCGTTTAGAATTTCCACACCTAACGATGCGCTCCAAACATGACTATTGGTGCGCGCATGGAGGAATGTACAGTGACTTTCGCCTGTTATAATGCATTTTCCTGAGATCATATCATGTATTCTCTTCCGTATACGTACTAATTACTCCTTCCTTCCCTCTACGATAGCTCTAATGGCGACCAATCTCACGTCTATGTCCATGAACACAATTTCAAGGTTCATCTCCTCGTAATGCCTAGTTGTGTGAGGAAGTGATTTAAAGTTTGTTGCAACCACTCGCCAGCAGTGCAGTAGAAAAACTCCCTCCGCTTTTGCCGTTGAATAACGGGTTTGGTGAATGTCCGGCTTTTGTCGCGGCTTAGTGCATCAGTTATACAACTGTGAGCCCGCTTATCTAAAGCGCTAGAGCGGATGGTTGCAGAACAAAGAAAGTGAAATATTCACTCAGCTGCTCCATTACTGGTAAGTGCGGTTGCCAGCGCATTTCATATGTCTATGCGCTTTCGCTGTAGCGCTAGCACTGTCTCTAGATCCGGGTACTTGCTTAAAAAATTAACTTTGTGTGATAGGGCGGCATTCGAGCGCACTGGCCAAACGTGCTCATTGGTACTTGTTGGCAATGTTATGCATGCGGAGCCGCCCACGATTTTATTCAATTAGTTACTTTATCTGTCACATAATTTTCATTGCCAACGCATAGTGGGCATCATACAAAGCGGGCCCTTAGCAGCGTTGAAAATTTATCGCAGTCCAGTAGCAACAAGAATCAGTCTTTGCAAATACATTGTGTTTCTTTTCTCTTCGCCGCAGACGGGCCACGGAGCTGCCGATGCCATGAACGTACTCACGTTCGCGCTGCGTAAGTACTGAGCTGGCTATGCGCCTATTTGTGCGAGGCTTTGTCTCGATCTTAAAACTCCCTCTCTTGAGGCGCTCGGTTCGAGTGCCTTGCTTGAAGGCCTCGTGAATTTCAAAACTAGCTTCTTACTTGTCCCGCACATGCCGCATGCGCTAAAGAGACAAAGATGCTAAGTCGCCTTAATCGAGGCGAAAGAGCTCGGCCTTGCCAATGAAATACCTTACTCGATCAGCGCGCGAGTCACAAGATATATCATGTCCAAATTTTTGGTAAGAAATTTTGAATTTTGTGAAACGGTAAGGTACTGTTATAGAAATATTGAAGAAAATGGCCTATTCTTCCGGTGTGAAGCAAAATCTTTCAAAGTTTTTCCATCGCTCGCATGGAGCAGTTAAGAGTGGCTTAGAAAACCAATGAGGAACGCGTTTGACGATTGCAAAAACGTTAATTGCAAAAAAATACATGCCTGTGAACGGGAGATCTGCGAATATATCGATTGCTATAGTGAAATCTTGCACAACATATGAAAAACTTGCGGTCATAAACTATTTGCCGTTCAAAAACACTGTTGCCCACAATTGTTGAATATGTTTTCCAGCACTCTTAACCACGACCGACGTCACCTGGACCAATCCTTAAGATGAACACCTACCTCCTCGCAAGAATACGCACGTGTATATAGATGCGTGCTTACGGACGTTTTTTTTTTTTTTTCAACCCTGAATATCTCCACGGACAATAGCGCGAAGTAGTTGTTATGCGAAGGGAGTCCTTGAAGTGGCGCCGTTGTCTGGCAATTAAACACGAACGGCAATACCAGATGCCTTCAGAGAAGAATACGGGGGAGCGTGACGCGCGTTTACTCTCCTATTCACTACAGCCACTGGCGCATATAAACAGCGGTAGAAGGAAATAATTAACAAAAACACAAGTAAATCCAGCGGGGGAAAAACGAGCACAGAAAGTTGCAATGAACCGGCTCCTTCCCGACGCTGACGCCGTGCTTCGGTGGCCTTGGTCGCCGAATCCTTCCAGCTCAACGTGCCGGCCAGCGGACACCGAGAGAGCGCCGCTGTTACACGGGCTGCCGGAGCGCTGCGCCGAATGACACACTACTGGCAGTAATCCTGCAGACTGTCTTTCGCAACCTCGGCGTCCGCTGAAAGGTCGCGCGCGAAAATAATCGATGGTCACGCGAGACCTTCTGCTCTCTCGCGGCGTAGATCTGTCGGGTTTAGCGAAGGCGCGGGACCTCAGTGCTCCGCGGAGATCATTCCGAGGAGATATGAATTGCATTTGTCACGCTTTCTACGCAGGATTCGTGCCGACGGCGTAGGGATGCAAAAACGTTGCGCTGTGGTTAAGCTCTCTTGTTTGTTTATCTTCGTATTTGTTCCTTTATTCTGCTACTGAGCGATTTTCTATGTCAACCAAACGAGCTAATGAAGGGAGGCAACTCAAGAACTTCCAGAGCGTACACGCTCTCTCTCTCTTTATTTTTTTATTGCAAACGCGCATTCAGTTTTTGACGTATAAGACTATTATTTCAATTCTCGCTTTTCTCCTTGCTCGTCTTTTATCTGATAACTACTTCTAAATGATGCCGTGTGTGTTTTTTTTCTTAGTGAGTAAAAGTTAATTTCGTGCGTGTTTCTGCAGTAATTTGTGCTTTCGAATTTTTCAGTTCTACTGTATTGTGTTGAACTGATTTATGAATAACCGGCTTCACTCTGCTCACATTACGTCCTCTATAGTTACACTGGCCTATTCTAGAATGCTCTTCTACACAACAGAAATGTGCCCGCCCACTCTGGTTTTGGTACTTCTACAAAAAGGCTGCAACCTTTGAGCACACTCTCCAAGGCACTGTAAGAACGTACAAGGTTTAGACAACTGATAGCTTCAAGTGCTAGCTTCTTTCCTTATGGTTCTTTAAAGACCCTGAGGTTACATGCATCAAGATTCTGTCTTATGGCGGCTTCTCTAAATGCTTCCGAAAAACAAATTCGCTGCTACACTTTTAAAACATTAAGGTGACACTTAAGCTCCGCCTTCAGAGTATGACGCAAGAGCGTTAATGAATCCCTTCAGCGGTCGCCTTTGCTCATCATTTCGAAGACACGGTCATTCTCGACTTTACATTCGTAGATCGCGGGGAGTATACTCATATCACTACTGGTGCTGTGGTGCAGCGGTTAAGCGATGCGCCACTGCCCTGCGATGACAGGTGCTGCCACCAGTGGGGCTTGTGATTGATTCCGCCTAAACCCAAAGTGTATCCTGCGAGCAAGGGTTTTCTGTCTTGAAGTGTACCTGTGGCACGCACGCGCTTGTACTTGCGTTCTTGTGTCTACTATACAGGAGAGGCGCTGAACCTTTCAAGAATATCACCGAAAAGTGATAAATATGTTATCGATATTTCGTTTTGAATTCTCTAGAATAAATTGGTGGTAAAAGAAAGCCTCGTCGCGCAATTAACGCGTTCGTTACGTTCCTGTGGTTTTTGTTTTTCAGTTTTCCTAGGCAGCACAACAACAGGAAGCATGCGGGTATGTAGTATTTTCCTCAACAGCAATCATGATTTGATCCTGAATGCTTTGTGAGACGCGAACGTAATTTTGCATGTTTTTACAGCAAACTTCGTTACTGGTTTCTGTCTTTTCAGGCCGCTTCAACAAAAATATCTGTTGTAGTTTTTGTTGCATGCCAGAGTATATATACACTAACCCCAGAAACGCTGTAACCAGAAGCGATCCTTGTTGCAAAAACGTTGCGAGATTTCGACATCGCTGCTGATCGATAGTTATAGCCTAGTGTATTGCGATTACAAAACGTATTAGGATCAAGCCTGAAAAACGTGACCGATTACGTTATGTAAACACAACATTCAGACACTGCTCTTCGCTCCTTCGGCATATAGGCCCGGTACCTTTCTACACCCGTATTCCTCCAGCGCTGGAGTTTTCCGCGGTGACTGCAGCGCTAGAGCACACAGCTATAGCGATTGGAGGAAACAGCGTTGAGAGGCGTCGGCTGGACTGAAAGCGGGCCGCCGCTGCGCAAGTCCAGCCGTCGAGAGGCGTGCAGCTGCTCTATGACGTCTAACGTCGCTCTTTTGCCCCTGGTAAGAGCGTCCTCGTTCTGCGAACGGCACACATATCACGGGCTCGGCATGACTGTGATGCGCCGGGAGCCTCTATACAAGGAACGCTATTTATTGGTCTATTTATTTATTGGTTAGTTTTTTTATTGTTCTCCAAAGGTAGGTCCCACTAAAGGTAGCGTAATGCGGCAACGAATAGCCGATGGTCTCTAAGGGTGACGGATGGATTCGAAGAGAAGGTAATGGTAGCAAAAGGGCGGCAGACCGTTAGGCGACGTAGGAAGTTTGGAGGGTAGGGTGGTCGCAGCTGGCACAGAATAGGGATAAGGTATTTGTTCAGCAGTGGATGCAGCTGGGCGTATGATGATGATGATTAATAGCCGAAGACCTAATATAGAGCGCTGCACACGGAGAAGAATGGAGAAGGGAACAGTGGAACAGCGAGAAAACAAGATGATAAGATAATATTAAGTGGACGAAATCTGGCGCATGTCTTCAATAAAAAGCGAGAAGAAAAAGGGAACGCTATTATATACATTCGCCACTTCACAGCCAGTTACTCCAAAATGACGTTGTTTAGCTAATTAAAGTCACTGGTGCTTTGCTAACACGACTACTGCGTCCTTTGCTGAGAAGCTTCTATTGTCCCGGACTGAGTGTCCCTGCTCTGACTCAAGTTGTTAAATCCGTTCAAACTTCTGAGTACATCGTCGATAAGCAATGAAGTAGAATAAGATTCCTTTTAACAGCTTTTTTTGTGTGCTTTTGTGACCAGCAGGCTCTGCGTAAGTCATGCGTGTAAATAGTCAAACAGGAAGGTTCTCTTTTTAGTAAACCATCTGCCTATAGCCCATCAGAAACCGAGCTCTCCCAAGTGCCTGTTCACTCCCTTTGTTTCCGTGCTGAGGTTATGTGTGTCCTCCTTGCCGTTATGTCTTTGCAACAGGTCCGGCGAGGATCGTACAGTCTCCCCGACGGCTCGGAGTTCATCGTGGGCCTTCTTAAGACTTCTTTTCGGTGTCGGGCCAACGGCTATTTTGCCGACGTCGACAATCACTGTCAGGTGTTCCACGTCTGCCACGAGCAACCAAACTTCATGGGTCCTTCCAGGTACCAGCTGTTCAGCTTCGTCTGCGGAAACACCACTATATTCGACCAGCTAACACTCACATGCATGTACCCTGATGACGCTATCCCTTGCGGCACGGCACCTCTTTTCTACGACGTCAACAGCAATCTGGGCGATGAAAGCGCCTACTTTCTGACTGACGACGATGTTGAGAGAGGAGCGCACCACGTACATGACTCGTCGGAGGACCTACCGCCACCGCATCCGCCACCTAATCCGCACCTTCATCCGCTGCCTCACCCACCGCCTCACCCACCGCCTCACCCACCGCCTCACCCGCCGCAGCACCAGCAGCAGCACTCGACGCCGCATCCGCCCCACGTCGACGCTCCGGATGAGTATTTCACGGATTATCGGGATCTAGGATTCTTCGACCATTTCGAAGACAGGCCCCCATTTCTAACGACCACCAGCCCAGCAACCACCACTACAACGACGACTAGCACGACCACGCCCAGGCCATCCACAACGCGGTTTACGACACGACCGTCAAGACGATCAAAGTACTTTCAGCAGCGCTCGAAGGCACGTACCACTCCGGCTCCCTATCGCACCGATGGTCCCGCCCTGGACAGCCCGCTCAGGCCGTGGGAACTTCGTGGAGACGCTCGGCGAAAAGGAACAACTTTGGGAGCAGTCCCGACAGCCAGGCGAGCGGAACCGAAGCCGGAGAGGGGCCGGAGACCGAAAATTATTGTGACAGCTATTCGAAAACCTGCGACTCGCCAGCCCGCGCCAACTGTGCCGCCACTTCGGCAAAAAGAGAACATAGAGTATGACGAAAGGTTTCTAGCGCGGCCGCGGACAGTTCCTCCTTTCGATACTGAATTGCGCCACACTGTTAAACCGACCACGAAACGCCCCAGGCTTAAATCTTTCGAGGATGAAACTCCCGAAAGCCTTCTCAGGCAGCTTGAAGAAGCTTTCGCGCGCGACTACCCGAATATTCACAGCAGCGGCAAGGCTCCAGTGTTCCCTGGTGCCGTACAGCCGGTAAGAGGAGAAGTCAAAGAGGAAAAATCAGAACCACTGGTTTTGTCTAAGGACGACATCACTGGTGACCTAAACACAACCGCTGCGCACAAACAAGAGGAGGAAGAACCACACAAAGGGATAGTTGTACTAACTAAAGATTTTATTCAAGTAGCCCCGAAGGACGCTGATTTGGCCCTTAAGGCACCAATTGCAAACACAGACGCTGTTTCGCCGGCTGCAAGAAACGCGTCGTCAGGTGGCAAAATTCAGGTTACCGAAGCACTGGTGTCGGCCATTGAGGATTCACTGCCAACACAGCATGAAGGGCCGATATGGAAGGACGAGAGCCAGAATAACGCCACCAACATTGATCTTGCCGTGACTATTGAAGGCGGCCTCACGATCGAACCTGTGGCCACCACAAACTCATCGCTGTCACAGCCATATGATTCCCCAACTGAAGCTCCAGCTCCACAACTTGAACGAGAAAGCCCTCCGCATCATGCTGAGCACGCCACTAAATATCATCCGTAAGGGAGCCTGATGCACTCATCAAGAGGCCGGTTCTCTTGTTTTGGACCGAAGTTGTTCAGGAACGTGCAATAAAGAGCTATGAAGTAAATTGTACATAATGTGGAAATAAAATCCCTCTTCATAACATTACGGTGGGGTTAGAGGTTTCATTTCTATCTTGCGAATTAAAATTGTACTAAATAAATCTTTCAACGTGAAACGCTATTTCAATGGAATCTGTGGTGCCCAGAAACCTCAATCTTAGAAAATCTTGTTGTTTTAAACTGATGTCGCCAGATCAGTATCAAGGGCCTCGGATCTTGGAGCCTTGCTCCCAGGGTACCATAAGAGGGTATTACAGAGCTGACTGCTTCCACCTTAAAACATCTTCTATATATGTGTGCTAGAGTACGTACCGCGCTTCCGCCGCTACAGCCGCGGGTACGGCGCTAGTGAACACTCCCTTAGCTAGGATGTACCATCTGTTGCAAAAGTTTAAAGTCCATAACACTGTTCATCCGAACGGCGTGATAGACTAAACTTTTGCAACAGACATACGTACATTCATGCGCAATTTATACTCATTTGGCCGCAGATGTCCTTGTGTCATAAAAATTCGCAATCATCATCACATTTGCTATATTTCTAACTAATTTGAAAATTGTTTCGTTCGATACGTATGTAAATACTGGGTAATTCGATTACAAATGTAGGCCGCCGCGGTGGCTCAGTGGTTGTGGCGCGCGGCTGCTGACCCGGAAGACGTGGTTTCGATCCCGGTTGCGGCGGTCGCATTTCGATGGACGCGAAATTCTCGAGGCCCGTGTGTTCTGCGATGTAAGTGCACATTAAAAAACCCCAGGTGGTAGAAATTTCCGGAGGTTTTCACTACGGCGTCCCACATAGACTGAGTCACTTTGGGACGTTAAACCTCATCAAGCTAAACGTAATCTTCAGAACTTCCTAAATATCCCTCGGTGTTGTCTAGTGTTGTAGACTTAGAGCAAAATAATCTTAGCACTTGGCTTTAGTAAGATGAGCTTTTGGGCGAGTTGGTTGCTTAGCTTCGTGCAGCGATTGACCATGTCGTGAGTGTTTTTCTTCCATTGTGTTCGTCTTTTTTCGCGCTGCAGTTATGTAGAAGTTAGCACTTGGCGTTGAGACCTACTGCCAACAAATAAGGATCAATATGCAGAAAACACCGGTGTCCTTCATCTCTAAATGTGATGAACCCATAGGTAATTCATTAGGAATATTATCTATCTTTTATTTGGTAGCAAGTTTATTAGTATCAAACGCAGGAAATTTAACCACAGAAAATTTGGTTCAAGAGAGAAAAAAAAATTTTAAGCCGAGCAGTCACTATACACCTTCAAGGACTCCGTTCATCAACTTGACCGCAGAGCAAGTCGGGCCGACGCCCTTTCATTGCGTGGAAGCACACTGTGCAGTGTCTATAGAGCCGGTCTAGCGTGATTAATCAATGAAACGCTCCTTATTCTACATTGCGAACTCCTGGTCGGCCTGTATACAGTGCCCAACCGAGCGCTCAACTCTAAGGAACACTGGTTAATAGTTCACCGTTCTAGATGCCCACAAGCCCTATCAGTAGGTGAACGCTCAAGCCACAATACGTCCTATTGCAACATATGCCCTGGGATAGCAATGCTTGCGAATGTTTGGTTAAACATATCGCTGTGAATACCAATTTCCTACAGTGTCACAGACTGAACTTTGACAGAGTATTAATGTGTACGTAGTTTTCCCTTCAGCCTGTCTGTCTTCCTCTCTCCTCGTATACTTTTCTTCCAGCTTCCTTTCCCGCCGGCCGTCGTTCGGGTGCCAGCCTTTACAGAGGCATTAACGATAGTCAGCCGTTGCTCTTTCCTTCCTCTTGTGTCCATAAACACTGCTACTACTACTACTACTACTACAACTAAATAATAATAATAATAATAATAATAATAATAATAATAATAATAATAATAATAATAATAATAATAATTAATAATAATAATAACCTTCATACCGAAATTATCAAAATTCAAACGTAAACACAAAGCAGAAATACTCTGACTGCCCTTCGTAGCAGTACACGAAAGAAAAGAGCTTGTCCTAATGAAGCGAACTGCGGTTTAGAACCTGACTGAGATTTCTTCCATGACCTCTCATAAAAAACTTTCAGCCTTCAACGACGTTTCATAAACTAAGTACACCAGATTAATCGATTATATGAGTGACAAGTTATACATACAAACTGCAGCAGACTCGCCCGCTTCCGCGTAACATCATGAAAGGAACAAGGATGCAACAGAAAAGATTCCCTAGAGCCTTCCTCGTGCAAGGTAGCCGGAAATTTAATCACTCCAAGCCTAGCTCGCTTATTAGTCTTCATGCTAGGCTCACATTGCGCTCAGTGGTAAAGAAGACTGATATTTTAGATAGGTGCATCAGTACTCCAATGTTTTTATCAAGAGCTGGCATCCAAGAGGCACGCGTGCCCTAAAAGTTGCCGATATTTGCAGCACTTAAACAAGACGCAAGTGCCGACGCTTTCGAGAGTAGTACATAAACATCCCATTTCCTGGTGGCTTGTGCCCTGATCGCCACCCGCCTGTCTCGGAATGCTTCAAGCTTTTTCAGGGCGGATCCAAGATGCGGTGCCCAAGTGAAGCACATCGCTCCAAGTGCAGCCACGGAGTGCTTTGCAGTTAAGCGGTACAAGAAACGCTGAGCTGCTAGCGGCTGTATGAGATCCATTTCTTTCCTCACTTGAAACGAAATTTGCTCTAAACGATACTGATGCCCATTACTATTTAATGACCCATGTCTAGTGCCCTCCTCCTTTGGAATGCCATATTGCATCAACAGATATGAAGTGCACTTGAAACTTCTGAACGGACACTTTGTTCCTGTAGCCAATAATTCAAAAGTTAGCTAATTAGTATTTACTAATGAAAACTTTGGAGGGAGAAAAAAATATATATATCAGACTGGGCCACGCGACTCTCAACAGCCTACAGTTGATTTCACGGGGCTAGGAGACTCCGTCCTTTTTAAAAACTTGGTTACTTTATACTGCGACACCTGGTATAAATAGCGGGGAGTAGCTGAATAACGGGGGCCAAAAATAATGTCGTTCGTCCCTTCCAGAGATGAACATTTAGTCCTTGAAGATTGCACAGAGCTGCCTCGTTCGGTGAGTCTTTTTGCTCACGAAACATCGTCTCCGGGGACTAAAGATTGTATTTTCTCCCGAAAGAGCGAAAAATCGCTTACAGTATATGATGTATGCGGGTCGAGGAAGCTGCCATTTGTTCCTCGGACACCTAATCTGTAGCCAGCGGAAATAAATTGAATAGCGAGGTGACAGGTAGGACGAAATAAAGACAAGAGGGGTGGTAAGAAATGACCGTTACTATTTACAACTATTTAAAACCGCGGATCGTGGATCACGCTATGCTATAACTCTTTAATGTGTCAACCATGAAAAATAGTCACAAATGAAATAAAACCAATAAAGTTCCTTGAAATATAAAAATTTTGATGCAGAATTTTTTTGTTATTAGACTAAAGAAGAAAAATAAACTACGAAGATTGCTCCGTTTTCCATCACACATGATTATCAAACTTTTTTTAACGTACTGACTAGAATGCTGCGGTGCGCGCAATGACCTCTTCTTTCTAAATTTAAATGCCTTGTTTCCGGCCAGCCGGGAACATTTAAATGCCTTCAGCGATCAAAAATGTTTGTTTGTTTTTCGGCAGAAGTACGTTCTGAATGATTTGTTCCCCACGCATCAAAATAGTATCAGTTATTTAAGACCATTGCTAGATGGGTCGAGTCCTATATATGCGTGAAACTGAGATGGAATGACCCTACTACAAATTTGGAAGCAGCCATTGAGTGCGTGTCAAGTTTTTTTTTTTTCAAACCTCCAAGACAACGAACGTAGTTACAGATATCTTCCAAAAAGCAACCACAGGGTCGGCCTAACTATGCATTCCAAGGCATGAGGAGATCCTCAAGGCATCGCCACTGGTCGAGTTCGATAGGCACCATGCAGGCGATAGCGCTTGGCACCAAATCAGCCAGTAGGTCAACGCACGATAGCCAAGCGCCGAGATCCAAAAATATTTCCGGTTTCACGTGTTTTCTTCAGAGTGCAGAAAATAAGTTCGCAACAAAGCCAGCATTAAGAGAAGTACGCAATACTCGTCAATATCAGATTTTATTTGTACAATCAACTTTCTATTTGTCCGTGTTGCATATCTTCAGTGATTTAAAGGTAATTTATTAATTGATGTACACCGCCATGGTGGCTCAGTCCTTATGGCGCTCGGCTGCTGATCTGAAAGACCCCGGTTCGATCCCGGCTGCTGCGGCGGAATTTCGATTGAGGCGAAATTCTAGAGGCCCATGTAGCGTGCTATGTCAGTGCACGTGAAAGAGCACTAGATGGTCGAAATTTCGAGAGCTCTTCACTACGGCGTCCCTCATAGCCTGAGTTGCTTTGGGACGTTAAACCCCCATAACCCATAAACCACAATTTTATGCATTATTTAATTTAGCATGAAGTGCAGAAATAGCTCTTATTCCACTTTGGGACCGCGAACAAGCTGCTTCAGCTACGTTCGCCGAGCATTTCCCTGTTTTTGTGACTCTTTTGGCTCAGATTACGCGCGACGCCCTGTATACGCTTATAGAAGTTGGCGCTAAGAAGACAAAGTCTGAAGTGTACGCAGGCTGACAGGTTAACACCGATAGCCCAGCAACGTGCACGCGCCCGCAACTGAGCCAGCGCACGCCCTGCCCTTGCGGAGAGTCTACTTTTGAGCCGCCCCATGCGTGAAATCCGTGCGCATTCAATAGCCCACGGGTCTCGGTAGAGATGTAACCTCAAAAAGCGGCTCTTTTGCAAGCATGCGCGGCGCAACGCGGAAGCCGCCGTAATTGGGGGATCTTGCTTTTCACGGGGGCGTATGATTCCGCCGTGACAGCCGGCCTTCCTGACGGAGCGCTGTGCAATTCAGCTGTCAGGCGACGCCACCACCGGAAGCCCACCTTTCGGGCTGGCCCGAACTATCCACGCGCACCCGGAAATTGGCCCCGAAGTGTTCGAATCGGGACAGGCACAGCGACAAGCGTGATGCCCCGAATAAAACCCGCAATCAAGCGTTGTTTAGCGGCGAACACGTGTCGTGTCCGACGTTGGATTCTTGCTTTGGGAGGAGGGCGACCAACCGCAACTGACTGACAACCGCTGCTTTGCCGACGAACCCGAAGGTCAGGATGAAAGTTTCGGGGGCTAAGTAAATCGGATCCCGAGCATCTCGCGGCTTCCCTATAGACCTGACCAGGCGCCTTCTATTCTTTGCTAGAGTTACTGAGGGTAGCTGACGACTGTTCGCGCCCGGGCCTTCCTCGAAAATGCTACAAAACGTCTGACAACTTGCAGAGGCAAGAGATAAATAATGCTGTGTTCGCTATTAAACGAATGATCCCACCTTTGCGAATCAGTTTACTTGGGAGCACGCGTCACGACGCGTGCAAAAGAGTAGTTGTTCTCCTTATGGGATTGCTGGAGAACCATGGAGAACCACTCATCCATGCACGGTTAAGGGCTTTCTGCCCGACCAACAATTTTCCTCATTCGTACAAAGAAACATTCTTGATCGAAAGGGAGGAAAGGTGCTTCTTTCCATCTCGACATTCGCGTCTGAACTCAGGGCCCGAAATACGCCGATCAGTCGGGTGGCAACCGGTTTCACGGACGTCACGTTGATGATGGGTGCGGTTCATATACCCAAAACTTCAGAGAATAGCAACTACGCGCTCACTGACTGGCCGGCGTGTTCGCGTCCAGTGACGATTTTCCGGTACACAGAGTTGCCACACCACTGTGAGTACTAACGCCCTTGTCCAGGGATAGCATCTTCGTATGCAGCGACTATGCGATGGCTGCGAGAAACAACTGAGTATACGGAGTGCGGCGGTCAGCTTCGCACGCTCGAGGCTCGCGTTTTTTTTTTTATTCAGGACGAAACACCTCCACAATAACTGAGCTACGATTTGATTCTTTTGATGATTTAACACTAAGGTCTCTGGTGCGTAAGGCGCGCAATGCAGCAGTGGGGGCTAGTTGATCGGACATTTCTGATGGAATTAATGCCCTACACTACAAATTAGACGAGACAAAACTGGGTACAGAGGTCTAGCGCGCTCCTTCTGTGTAGCCCGTTTTATTTCGTCTAAATTCTTACTGCGGCGCGTTAATTCCGTCAAAAAAAAAACGTAAGGTACATTTTACGAGCTTAGTCTGAGTGCAACAATTTTTTCGTTACCTTCAGAATGGGAAGTAGGGGTGAATGCTATAGCTACCGCAGGGATCCGCTGTGTGGTACGATATAATTAACCTCTGTCTGTGCTGTGGGCTTCATTTAACACGAGAGAAATTCTCCGAATAAACATACTGGTGTGCTTGTTTTCGTGTGTGTTTTATAAATCGCTGTCATGCAGCATTTTGGATTTTGCTTCTCTACTTTTCTCCCCTTATACTAGTTTTCAAAATTCTTGCACGAGCCCCTAAAAAACAACCAATAATACATGAGCCCCAAAATGCCTTGCTTTTACGGCTCCCTGTCTCTAGGAGTGGTGCATCCGTCAGTCAAATACAAAGTTTAATCTGGTGCCCTCTTCCCCTGTAAAAATACATAACTCCTCTGAACTTTGCATCCATGGCAATACCGTGTTAGTGGCAGCACCTTTTTTTTTGTCTGTGTGTGAAGCCTAAAGCTCGTAATCATCCTTCGGTGACTGACCCTGTGAGAATGTGATACGAGCCGTTTTGTGCGCAATGCAGTGCTTCTTTGACATCACCATTGTTCTATCTTTACCATACGCCACGTCCGCTTGCAGAAGCCGATGACAGGAAGGGCGGGGCATCGCTTGAAGCAAAGCCGAAATTTGAAACGGATCAAAACGAAAGAGAACCGCAATGGGAGCAACATATTATTTCCGTATTGTTTTCGTGCACAACGGTATAGGCAGTCTTTTTGGTTATTTCTTCTGAAAACAGTGAACCTTTCTTTTCTGCCTCTAGGTGTTTTTCTAACTAGATCAATCTGCGTCTGTTTCACTGAGAGAAGCCGGGTGCTTTCCCTCGCGCCGGCGCTCGGGCAAAGGAGAACGGTCCGTGTGACTTGTTCAATCTGTCCGAAACGTTAACCTTGGGGTGGTTCAAAGATATGTATGATCTTGTTGAAAAAGCTTGCAAATCATGAATGGTTGTCTTTCAGGGGAATTGGTGTTCTGCAGACAGGCCTCCGTGGCACATCACGGCTTTCGACATAAATTAACATCTTGACCAGGGACTTTACGGTTGTAAGCAGAAAAAACAAAATGACCCACTCCAGTGTAACGCCCGGAAAATTAAGATCAAGAAATTTCCGCGCAATGCAGTAGTCCCAACGGCGCTGAGCAATCACTCTAGCTTGAGACCGAATCGCGTTCTCCTTGTCATTCCTGCCTGTCATCCGAGTCAAATAAAAAAAGAAAAGAGACCGTGCGGGCTTGTAAAAACTCTAATAAATGCAAAATATGGATCGAAGGTCACGATGGCGACAACGTTATCCGCTGTACAAAGCGTGCGTCGAATCCTTAACAAAGCACCTTGGCAATGGCAGAAAACAGCATAAAATTAACAAAACCGACTTCATTAGGGCACTCGACTACTGATCCGGAGTTCCCGGGTTCGAACCCGACAGCGGCGGCTGCGTTTTTGTGGAGGAAAAACGCTAAGGCGCCCGTGTGCTGTGCGATGTCGGTGCACGTTAAAGATCCACAGGTGGTAGAAATTATTCCGGAGCCCTCCACTACGGCACCTCATCCTTCCTTTCTTCTTTCACTCCCTCCTTTATTCCTTCTCTTACGGCGCGGTTATGGTGTCCAACGATATATGAGACAGATACTGCGCCATTTTCTTTCCCCAAAAAACCAATTATATATATTGATATGCTACTGCTGGCTTATTTGAAGTCCCTTGCACAATACAAGTAAAGTGTCGCAATCCCACGAACATGACCACAACGTTGGATAAGCGGGAGATGAACAGAACTGCATCCTGGTCGAACCTCAGTGTGCGCAGACATGGCTGGTTTTCTTGCCTGTCTTTCTTTACGGCATTGCCGTCCCGGAGCTGTCAGTCCACACGCAGCCACTTGGAGCCAGAGTACAGACAGAGTGCAGCAGCAGCGCTGCTACGAAGATTTTAGCAGCAAATTATTGTCTCGGCGCTGCCGCTGATGCTCCTTCGAGGAATTCGCGGAAACACGTTGTTGGAGGTGAAGCAAATTATTACGCTGGTGCTCTAGAACGAAAGTTTAGTTGCATTTATTAATGGGGCGAATGCAGTAGTTCTTGACCGTTAAGACCCACTTATGTCCTAAAGTGGCCGGTCTTTTAGCGCAGATTGACAGGGACAACAGAAACGAAGGAGACGGGGACCACAGCTACAAACAACGCAGAGTTTATTGAAAGTTCACTTCCATACATGCAGCAGCTGCTCGTTAACAACAAAACAGCTGTTCTTTTACAAAAGGAAATGCAACAATCCTTCCTTTCTATTGTCCCTGTCATTCTCCTCTAACAATCCGGAAGAACTATGCGCCAACTAGCCTGGAAGATTTCCTAAAGTGGACACACTTTCGACCTTCTTATGGCGGCCATGGCTATGGGAAACTTGTTTGAAACCCAAGTGGGGAATTTGCACGGTGCAAAACAAGATTTTCGTTTCAGGTCAGCGAAATTTCCCTTCCTTCCAGCAGCCGGTTCAAAGCTTCTTTGCCTTTCTCTTCCAGCCGTTCGTACAGCCTGACGCTCCGCCCGTTGAGTATTTTGTTGACGATAAACTTTCCAAGCCAGTTGAAGGCGAACGAAGCGCCAGTAAACCTCGTAACCTTGATTTTTCCGGCTTCAGCAACCTGCGAAAAATTGCATACTCATGAAGCCAGCATTAGTTGCATGAGAAGTTGCTCATGTAACGTTTGATGCAGCGTCTCATGTCCTCTTGGACATCACGTACACAGCAATTGGCTGAACTTTCCGCGTATCATACGAATCTTGAAAGTTGCAGGAGCGCAGTACTGCTTACTGCAGCACTGCTTGCTGCTTTATTATTATTTTTTTGTCGCGTAGTGTAAGCACAGAGAGCATTCGTTCTCACATTAGAGAGTTTTAAAATGGCGCACACACGGTTACGCAAGATATGCGCAAGAATTTTGCGGGACTGTGCGCGAAAGTCTCTAAAGTACCCTTTAGTGGGCCCCCTAGCAAAACATCTAAGCGGGGCGCATGTGCATGCAACAATGTGCTCACGTGCGTGCGTCGCGTATCTAGAGCAGTCCGGCGAATCTCACTGCAGCCGGGAAACAGTGGTGGGCTTCTGAAACCCATACACGCCTTCCCATCTGTTTGCCTCAGATAAACTCAATGTCCTGTTATTGCAAGAATTTGACACGGGAGGGATCATCCGGGATGTCACTCTTGCATTACCATCCGTTGGTCTTCGCTTTGTTACAAAACCAGATCAGAATGAAGAGCGAAACATTGGCAGCAGAGGCATTCGAGTTATTGTGAAGCACCCCCTGACCTTGTTTTTTCTTGATGATGTTTCTCCTCCTTTGTTGTACAAAGTTAGAGATCATTTTTATAATTACTACTTATTTCTTGAAGAGCGCTGAGCTTTTCTCACAAAAGCGCAACGGATTTCTTACTTCTTCTTTCTGTCAGATTGGCCTAGCAGTTACAGCAGGCCCTCTACACCCTTGCGCAGTTGCTGGCCTTAGTGTCATCCAGCGTTTCACACTACAGAGTCACATAAACAAAAACCAAAACATATTTCCGTGAGCCTTCTATGGCAGCATCAATCATTAGCCTTTCTGCAGTGAGGACTTAAAGTCGACGTTAATTTCAAAGAACGGTTCACAGCGCGCAGACATTTACAGCGATTTACTGTGATACGCACCTTAGACGGCAAAATATTAGTTTCCTTTTGTTAGCTAGGCAAAAAGTCAAGCAGTTCTCTTTATCAAAAAGAAATCATTATGGCTTTTTGGGTCACATACAGTATTGTGCATCTTTATCGTGAAGACTCGCCTCAACCACTAGCTCATTAGCGGAAAAACTAGGCATAGAGCTTGCGTATTGAGGTAACTTTTGTTTCGCAGCAAGTTTTACAACGATACTTACTTGATTCAGCCGCGAATGATTCAACTCTGCAATCGTCTGCGCCGAGATCGACGAACTGAAAGCCGCCAGCGCCGAATTGCTGCAAAGGGTGGTTGTGGCGCCATCAAAGGACCTGCGCAGCTTGTAATACTCACCTCCGCGCCCTTCGCGTCGCGACGCTTTTTTATGCAAACAACAGATGGCACCACTAACGCCCTTCGGCGAAAACCCAGAGTTGGAGGTTTCGGTTCGTCGATTTCGATGCAAACGATTCTGGGTTTCAATCATGCGCGGCTGAGCCAGGTAAGTACCGTTGACAAACCTATTACGAGACAAAAGTTACCGCAATACTCAAGTTCTGTAGGCAGTTTCAGCGTAAACGAGCCAGCGGTTGAGACGAGAAAAATTTTAAAAGTCTTCACGATAAAGATGCACTACACTGTATAGCTAGGATGCAGTGTTTTCAATGACATAGATATACGGCACCGTTTTATTTCTGCGTAACTTTAAAAATGAATGCTCTGATTTGTGTGATGCCAAGTAGTGTGGCGATGCCTGCACGCTTTCGTAATGCGCACAGTTCGACTGCAGATCAACCTGAAAGTTCATAAAAATACATTTTACTTATTACAGGGTGATACCATGACCTAAGCAGCTTTGAGTAAGGTAAGCTCAGCAGCTCTCAGAAATATTAGTCAGTGATCAACAATCCATGATTATAAGTGTGCTTCTGGCCGTCAAAAGAGGCGATGATCAATGCAACAAAAATTTCACAGACGAACAATGCGACAGATGCGGAGGGGAATGCGTTAGCATACGGGCTCCGATTTCGTGAGCGATTTGTGTGGTCGAACTGAATTCATTCCCGCCGATGAGATGATATCGTAAGTTTCAGTCTGACAGATTGTTTCCTCGCATGTTTTCCAACTCTTTGAAATCATTTGAAATATCATGCAATTTGTTCAAATGAGATGTCCAGTAGCCATAAAGCGTAATCTTTAAACCGGCCACACGTTCGAATTTGGGCTCCCACGTTGAAGTTCCTGCGTGCTCTTGCGTTTGGACTGTCTCACGCACAGATGAAAGCTGATGAAATGGACGAAATCCTAAGCACAGCGCGAGAGGCTGGCTGTTTGACATACGGAGAGAAAGGCTGCGGTGATGGCTGAGTGGTCTAAACGAAGCTGACCTGTTCATGCCGCCGCGAGTTCGAATCCCGCTCGAAGCCATAACTGCGGTAAGTTAATATACTTTCTGCACAAGCTCTCTCGGAGTCTTCAGAGACCAACGCCGGGCAGATCTCGCTGCAATGCAGGCTTTAATGCAACCTAACGCACTGAAAAAAAAAGAAGAAACACGAAAGGAGGATTACCGCAATAAAAGCGCAGACTGTGGAGCGTATAGCAATCCGGTGATGTCAGGTGATGTCTGCATACTCTCTTATAAAGTATACGTGGGTCTGCCATGCACACACACACACAGTAGACGTTAAAGAACCCCATGTGGTCGAAATTAATACGGAGCCCTCTGCTACGGCGTCTTTCGCAGCTGATGTCTCACTTAGGGATATTAAGGAACACATACCCAGAACCGTATGCATATGATACCACATTACACCACACCGCACCACACCATACCTGCACACGCGCTACTTCAAATCTTACACCACTGCCGTATAGGCGCGCTCGACAGATTGTGATTTACTCAATGCAGATCGAATTGGATGCTGGTAGAGCACAGATAAACGGCCTCCCCCGGCCTCGTTCACGTGGACACGGAACGGGGATAAGAAAGTTTTAAATAAATTTTCCTTCAAAAGTTTCACATAGCAAACGTGTAATATCCTACATTAAGATTTCTCCTTCCGTTTATAAGATGATTTGCTGATGCTGCTTAGTCGGGTGCTAACGAGCAATAAGCTTGCGCACATTTCAGATGGTGATGTGTAGCCCATGCCTGAAAAGAAAATTGCATTTTATTGCTAAATACTTGCACTCTGCAATGCCTTTAGGATTTTATAGGGATGTCATTTACCTACATCTTCCTGGCTGAGACAAATTTAGCGACGCATTACGTGTTCAGAGGTCCACTTTTTCAACGAGCATTAAAACAATTGCGCAGAGGTGCGTTGCTTCGAAAGTGCTAGAAAAGTACGATGCAAGTTAAGTGTGGACATAAAGCTTCCGTATGACATGGGTCCTGCTAAAACGGTCTTCGTAGAGATAACATTTAATAATTTCAATGCTTACTTTTTCACCTCATCCGAAGATTTCTTTTGCCCGCTAAAACTGCCAGATTAGCTCCAATATACTCAGTTCTTTTGTCATGTGCAAACACGCCGCAGCTATAGCTTAAATGCCTAAAAAAATAGACAAAAATGGATGATGACCACCGCCTTTAATTAAAGTCTGGACACAGGGAGCTTTCGTGGTGGTGCAGCAGATATACACCCCCATCTGTGGAAAGGATAGCATCAGACTGCAGCCCTCTTCACTTGCACTATTTTCATTATGTGGGCACTGACATCGTCCATTCTTCTGGTACGCCATTCAGTTAAAGAGTGTCATTCCCACAGAAAAACATAGCGTGAAGAGTTAGCAAAAAGTTTCACCCAGTACACAAAAATATAACACACGGCGCATCGAACAAAGCCATTATAGAAGGCAGGCTCCTTCATAAAAATAAAAATTTAGAAACCCGGACATAGCTGACGTAAAGAAGCGAATGCACCCGGTGTGTTTCCTTTTGTGACCCACGTCCCTATTTTGTTCTATGGTATCATCTCCAGCATTCTTGGACAAAAATTTCAATATTGGAATATTGTAAAATACTGTTATAGAAATATTGAAGGTAATGGGGTATTACTCCGATGCGTAACAAAATTCTTCTTTTAAATTTTTTCCATTGCTCGCATCAAATAGTTAAGACTGCCATTGATAACCAATGGGGAACGTTTCTGGCAATATAAAAAACATTAATACCAAAAAAATTCAAGCCTGCCGAGGGAAGATCTGCGGATATATGAAATTATACAGTGAAATATTACAATATATACAATGTGTGTAAGTATTGCGTTAATAACCTCTTTCCTGTTGAAAAGTACTTTTGTCCAAAACTGCTGGGCATGTTTGCGGGCATGAACAAAGGCCCTCGCCCGACTGCTCACCTTGAATACAGTAACATTGCCTCTCTTGTGCTCAGGGTCCAGCTGGATGCCGATTTCCACGGCGATGTAGCTGAGCGTGGCGGCGATCCTGCCGCGTAGTCTGAACCACCGGGACGGTCGGTACAGGTACCGACCTTCCGTGCGGAGCTGCAGGAATAGGGCAAAGGAGAGGAAGGCCGGCAAGTGGCATTCTATACGTACAGTCAGGTGGTCAACGCAGCGCCGCCATTTGGGCGCGGCACAGCTTTAAGGAAAGCGAAATGCGCGGCAAGGTTCACGGCCATTATACGCTCGCTAGAATGCTGGTTCATGCACAGTCCAACCCCTAATCATCGCCCCTATAGCCCGCAGCAGACCGTACGGACAATCTGGAGAATTATGCGGGGGGGCTGTGCGTGTCCCGTGAGCGTCCCCAGTTCCGTAGTTTGGTTTAATGGCGGCTGCTGATCGGCATCAAGCCGGCTACTTCAAACGAGGACTAACACGCTCTAACTAGTGATTGCAAGCGGGCATGTCATAGACAATCCAGCCGTGAGGCCGTGTCCAGCAAAAGAAAAAAAATATGAAGCAGTAAGCTCACAGTTTCTGCTTGTACTCTTCCTGTGCTATAACCTGTCTGTATGAAGTTAGAACTGCGATATAAGTAATGAACTGAGTAGGCCCCGCATGTTGGTTAATCACGAATGTCGGCAGCTCTCTTCAATCTATAGGTCGGGCTCAGCTTGTACACATGGACGACCATACCCCAGGTTGTGAGCGCTTTGCTAGATTTGTCACACCAAAGTTCGCCTTTTGTTTTTTCATCTGTTGAATTTTTTTTTCTGCCATGGGCTAAGGATGCTTCAAGTATCCTTAGGCCACAGCATGCGATGTTATTCCCAGGCTCGTGCAAAGAGCATTTTAGTGCTTTTTGAAATCATACGCTTGCTCCGCCGCAGCACCTATATAAGGTATGCGGCATGGACGACACGCCCCCTGAGTGCCCAAGCACGAATCCGTTCAGTGTTATATCCAGACCGATTTAAACCCACAGAACTGAAGCCGATTTGAATGTAGGCAGTGCACTAATCGTTTTACAAACATACGGGGGTTATGCAATAAGCTCATATTTAACGTGTGTGTGTGTGTGTGTTGGGGGGGGGGGGTGCGAAAACATGACGTACTTGACTGCTTAAAATAATATGGAGCGAAGTATACGCTTCGTTTAATGTTTCCTTAAACGAAGCATATACTCCTCGCTCTATATATCTCGTTTCGTGACTTATTCTTTTTTCTCCAATGGAAACAGAAAGAAACGCATCCAAACGCGTGAACACCAACCACTTACGTCTTCTGCACGTAGTCTCCCGACGATGGCAACTAAATGCAGGCCTTCTACAGTGACGTTGACGTCGCCCTCGCGAGCCAGGGAAGGAAGACCTCGTATTGTGATGTCCTCCACGTAGCCCTTGCCGTCGTCGAGGTTCACCCGCTTGACTCTCACGGGGTTGATCTTGTTCCGTATGTACTCGTTCTCCCTCGCCTCTCGCAGCAGGCGGTCGACGATCTCGTTCGCATTGATAGTGACATTCGGGCTCGTGTCTTGGGCTGTATGAAAACGGGAAAAATGTCACTGCGAAGTTAGCGGCTGTCTTTGTTGGCGTCCAAACTTTCCTCTCACTTTTTTTTGTCGTTTTTGTGCTCAGCAAGGCAATGCAGTATAGCGCCAGGTATGCTCAAATTCAGTACAGCAAGCGCGCTACATGCGCTGCTAAATCCTCCATCAAACGCGCTGCTCCTGTGACACGTAAATCACACGCACAAAAGGGAGCAAGTAAACTATACGGGCGTCACTTGCAGCTGCAGCTGTCTGCTGGGCAGCAACGTTATTCTCTTTTTAACCACCACAGAAGATAAACGAGTAACCTTGCAAAGCCTTTATTTCAGCAATGTAGCATCCCACGCATTTTCTGTTTTTATCGCGTACATGCACGTACACATATATAACTCTCACGGACCTCTAACACGCCGACATAAACAGGTAAATTGCTTATGTAAACATGGTCCCACGTGAAAACCGCCTGACGCCCAAGCCGCATGAACCTGCCAACTGAAGGCAAATTGAAATTCAGATTGGTTTTTCAGGAAAGGAATTGACGCAGTAACGGTCTCACATATCGCGGTGGACACCCGAACCGCACCGTAAGGGAAGGGAGGAAGGTGGGAGTGAAAGAAGAAATAGGTGCCGTAGTGGAGGGCTCCGGAATAATTTTGACCACCTTTAACGCGCACTGACATCGCACAGCACACTGGCGCCTTTTGCGTTTCGCCTCCATCGAAACGCGGCCACAGAGGTCGGGTTCGAACCCCGGTACTCTGGGTCAGTAGACGAGTGCCTTAACCACTGAGCCACCATGGCGGGTCAACTGAATGCCCGTATGAAGCTTTTGTCATTCAACACAAACACTATATCGCCCACTGATTAAGTCGCATTGGAGACTTTTAGCGTCTACTCTCGTAGACGTATGCACAGGTTTGCCGGATCGCGGCTGCCCGCTTGCAGTGGCCTCACATGCCCCCCCCCCCCCCCCACCCTACCTTGCAAGTGCGCAGGAGGCGTCCGGTAAACCGCTATACGTCTACGCTTGTTTGTGCAAAGCTTAAAGTCTTTATTAATGTTCGCGGTGCTGTCACCTTCTTCGGAGTTCACGCCAAATCGTTATTGTGCACGCACTGTAAAAAAAGGAACAAAACAAACAAAAGAAAACAGTGGTGCACTAATGTCATATTCATATCCTAAGCGCTAGAGAGGAAGTAAAAAGAAATGATAGTCGATTTGCGTAGTAAGGCCAAATCCGAATTAGGTGCGCTAGCAGTTCGGGTACTCACTTCGGTTCCGGTGTTCAGGTTTGGTGTTCACGGATGGCAGTTGTTCGGATAGTGACAACGGCTTAATTTCTATATATGCGGAATCGGTCATTCTATCCATTCACACATCCCTGGGAATCTTCCTAGCGCTCCTGGCGGAGCTACGGGACGCTGCTAAATCAAACACTTCACGGATGCGTTGAATTCACGAACATCGGCCGGAAAGAGCGAGTATTGCGGGGAAGAAAATGCCAGAAAAACAACGCAGATCGGATTCCCAGGAAAAAGCAATGCAGCGAAAGAGTAAGCGGAAGAGCAAACGTCGAAGGAAGGTGGCAATTTTTTCCTCATTTGGTGCCTTGGGTGGCTTTTCCAGCAGGAAATCAGTTGTTCCGCATATACATCCCGTCTGCACTCGGTCACTCACAACTTGCAAACCCCTTTTAATTCAGTAAAGCTTATTTCAAGAATGAATTTTTTTTTCGAAGAAATCCTCTTCAAAGCTCGTCTTGTTTGGTTTCTCAGTTCTTCAGCGTTAATCAAAATACATTTCTTGAGTCCGGGCGTATCCACCAACGTACGCAGTGAAGTTTGCAGCCGTACATCCAATAGACGCTTCTCTACGACCGTTCTCTACGCTCTGTGCTACCAGTCTGGGAGCCTTCAGAAGCATGCAGCAGCGTCTTACGATGCGCACTGGGACTGTTCACTTTGTTTATCTCAAGTTAAATATTATAAGAAGCGTTGACTAGTCACCTGGATATATACCCGCCTTGCTACTGATAGATTAATTTAAATGCATGCGCTGTAGAATACATGTCGATATCAATAATACAAATCACTTCACGGCGAAGAGCGAAAAACTGGGAGTTATTTTCCTGTTGTGAGCAGAAACCTTTTTTAGACTTGGAAGGCAACTTCGACTTGGAAGGCAACTTGGAAGGCAACCGACTCAGAGCACCGCTATAGTTACACAATTCTTGAAAAGTGAAAAGGTTTACTACGTGGGAGCACAGTGAGCACTCTGTGACTACCAATGGGACTTGGGCTGCAGGGCTGTTGCACATTTTTGTAAGCGCCGTAAAAGACAGATATGCATTTTGTACACGGGGTCTGAGAAGAATATGAAGGCCTCTATTGGTCGCTTTATTCCGTAGATTTTTCGTTATTGTTACGGTAACGGCAGGAATGTGATGTATTTTTATGCTTTTAGAGAATAAATATTTCATGCTAACAGGTATTTAAACAGACGCCCGTGAGATTTTCGCTACATCCTGCAGGTAAACAGATATTTTCTCGGAACAAGGAAACTAAAATTTTGGTCGCACACTGTCAGGAGAAGCAAATTAAATCAGAGTCAACCACGGCAAACGCGGCACTGTTTGCAATATGTCTATGCGCTCTGTTTACAGTTACTGTTTTAGTGGATAATAAGATTTGTGTCGTGAGAGGTAGCTGCACAAGCTGGCGTGTTACTCCCAAGTAAGCAATCAGATTTTACGTCTACGGGCAACAATCAAGTCTAACTCTAAATTTGATATCTTACCTGCTGCGAGCGACGACACTGCACAAAGAAGCAACAGGAGGAGAGTCATCGTGCAGACTGCAGCCACAGCTTTTTTTACACTGAGAAGCGCTCACTCAAGGCGCAGAAAGGTCCTCCCCGACAAGCAAGGTGTCGACACATGCCCGCCTTCCGTTTCCCGGACGTCGTAGCAGGATGCCTCGTGCGCGACCTACGGAAAAAGCAAACGCTTTGTAATTACAGCTCGCCTATTGTATTCTCCCGTTTTCCTTCGGAACGATGTTTTCGACGAAAACTGATATCGATCGAGACGCCCTCAAGGACGCCATGATCTGTAAGGCAGAACGCGTACTCGGCGTTACAGATGAATACCGTTTAAGGCTGCCTTGGGAAAAATGAGGCACCCCCTCAACTTTTTCAAGGTGCCAACGTACGGAGCAGGTCTGCGTATATACCGGCGGCCGAGCGAAGTATTTTAGCAGTTATCGCCATGTCCTGATTAGACGTCACCATCACATCGCGTCACCATTCGATTCGTAAATGTATTGTACATGCTACCTTCACATGGGGATAAAACATTTGCAGCCAACGGCGGAGCAGCCGCAGCCCTAACCGCTCTGATTTATCACGACCTCGTCACGAAACATTCTCGAACATAATGGGGCTATTTATATCCCTGCGTTATTTATTCGGTTGTGCTGACCTCAATAGCGCCGCTCGTGCGGCTTTTGTACTGTACCGAAGAAGGCCATCTGCGGAAACGGATAACGTTGTGAAAACTCAGACAATACTATTGAAGCGATCAAATATGCAAACTAGAAAGAAACACCTGCTCAATTACTCGCTTTCGCCCTTTATTAGGTTACCGGAAAGATCGTGAGTTCATTCGGTTGAGACCTGCCGATTTCCTGTTTCTATAAACGAGGGTGGCTCTGGTGTACACTCTCAAGGTTAGGTTACACGCAACAACTACCTGAAAAAGTAGACTGGACAGTCCCCGCCGTGATACTTCAGTTGGCAGAGCATCGTACATGAAATTCGGAGGTCGTGGGTTCGGATCCCACCGGCGGCATGTGGTCGCTTTTCTTTCTACGTTGTAATAAATTATCCTTCAGTCCAAAATAATTGCGCTATGGACCCCATTGATCCCATTGATTTACAACGCAAAATAAAATATAGAAACAATCCCCTATGCTTTCTTTGGTTTCTTGGACTGTTGGCTTCCTTCATATTTATGTTATAATGAGCACCTGATTTCCCCATCCATACATGCTTTGATAACGGCAGATTTGTAAGGCTGCCTCTATAAGCTGTGTGATTTTTAAAATAATCTGTAATACGTCGTAGTTTGTCCTATATATTGAAGCTGGCATGTAGAATGTGGTATGGTATGATACGGTGTGGCATGGTATGATATGGTATGTGAGGCTTAACATTCTGAAACGACACATGCGCTATCAGGGTCATTGTAATGGAGGGCTCCGGATTAATTTAGACCACCTGGAGTTCTTTATCGTACGCTGACATCGCGCAGCACACGGGGGGTTTTGCATTTCGCCGCCATCGAAATGCGGCCGCTGCAGCTGGAATACAATCTCGCTACCTAGAGATCAGCAGCCGAGTGCCATAGCCCATGAGCCACCGCGGCGGGTACAGATGGATGGTTTGTTTACTGGGTTTAACTTCCCAACGCGAGTCGAGCTATGAGGGAAGCAGTAGCAGAGCGCTTCGAATAATTTCGTCCACCTGGGGCTTTTTAACGTGCACTGACATCGCGCAGTACACGGGCCTCTAGCATTTCGCCTCCATCGGAATGCGACTGCCGCTGCCGGGATCGAACTAGCGTCCTTCGGGACAGCAGCCGAGCATTCACCGGGGCAGCGGGTGCAGATGGAACATTGCAGCAGGCAGATTACATTTTCGGTGTCGAGGAGAAGTTGCCTTTCATTTATGGTGTGAAAGCACTACTTCACAAGGTCAAACCGGCTCACCGAGTTTGTGTGAAGCTGACCTTGAGAGTGACCTTGGCAAAACCACAAATAAGCGAATAAATACTGCCGCGACTACGATTCGAACCCGCGGCGGGGCGAACGGATCAGCTTCGCTGGCCACTGCACGAGAGCACCATGCCATCGCGGCAGCCGATCGCGCCTAGTGTTAAACTGCAACACACTCTGGCGCTGTGCACTGCGCATCGGTGCTTTGATCAACCAAAACAGCTGGAATGAAGAAGATGATCACGCGCCGACGCCAACGAGGACGAAGCTCTTGAGGCGGCCGGCTGACACTAGCGCTGGAGAACTGCTCCTTGTGACCCTGCATCTCGCCCCGCTGCTTCATCGATTACTAACGCAAGTCGTCGTCGCCGGCGCTTCCCACGTCCCATTAAACCACCCTTGACTACTGTCGAACTAATATCGCCTCCAGACGTGCCGACGACACAGCAAAGCAAAACCATGAGCCAACCAGGCTAAATGGATGCTTTCGCACGTATACTCGGTTTAACTACGTTAAAACCCTACCACATTTTTTTATCTGTAACTGGACGCAGTGGTGACAGCTACCTGCGACGCTGTCATCTGAAGGCAAATTTTTCAGCGAGGTCTGTAGCACAATCAATAAACAGCCGTAAACAGAGGAGTGGTCATTTTGGAAGTTACAGGTGACGTAAATTTTTAATACTTCAGTACACTGCTTGCGGTGGTTTCCGGAAAATGTCTTTTAAGACGCTCACCTTGCATTAGTATAATGTGATGTCTTTTTAAAATAGCTGTTAAATTGGAGACCGACGCCGAATAGGTTAAGATAAGACTAGTTTGTAGTTTGGGCATAGATTTTTTCCTAGTATCAAGGAGCGCCCTGTCGCTAAGTGCGTCAGCGTGTTTCACGGCGCGTCAACTATCTTTGTTGGATATTTTTTTGTTTTCTAAGGGCACCGTGAACTGCTGCTCAATTCTGGTAAAAGTCTGATGGCTCGGCGCATATCCTATTGAGGCGAACTGTATGGCTGCATGGAATGCTTGTTTTACAATGTTTTACACGTCTCCTCTACAAGTGAAGATATTGATATCAGTTCGTAGGTTTCGTGCACTGACTAGCAGTTTGTCATCTCTGTCTGACACTGTGCCATCAAGAAGATTGATAGTTGAAGCAGAGTACGACTACGAAAGTGAGAGTGATGGATAAAAAGTGTTAAATTCTGCAATGAATGTGAAATCAGGTATCACCATGATGCCAGGTTAAGAAGATATCATCACTAAAGCGTCCTTAGAAAACCGTTTTTAAAAGGTGGCTATAAAAATTCGGTTTCGGAAGTACAGAAAAGATTGGCATATTTAGGCCTTATTTTAGCTCTCGTAGTAGTTCCACTAATCTGAACGTAGTGTACTATCAGAAACAAATGAAACGCGAACAAGACTACTGAAACATGAACAGCAATGAGAAGACCTTAGCCGGCAGAAGCTCAATACTAGTCGCAGTATCATTCCACTCTAAAGGCGCAAAGACTATCCTGTAGAAGTGTTAATCAGCTTTGCTTGTATTTCCTCTCCAGGAACGATTATGATTGTTTTTATGTTGGCATTTGAGATTTTTTGTTCGCGTTTCATTTGTTGCTGATAGTACATTGTTAAATTCAAAGTTATTAGATTCAAGTACGAGTCTCAGAAGGATGCCTAAAGTGGATCTATCATCTGGTCTACTGAGGCAGCGCTCTTCATAAGCGCTGATTACAGATAACCCTATCTACATGCGATATACCGGGTGTTTCAGCGAACACTTTCAAAAATTTTCAAAAATAGGCTTTTTGAGGTAAAAATATGCCTTTTGCGGCATACTATTTTCAGTGTTGGCGGACACCAGAAAACCGGTGAATCGTCTTGAGTAGTAAGCTGCTTAACTAAATTTTAATAATTAACTTTTTAACTAGTAGAGATGTGCGCCTAGTTGCAATTAGAGATATGTAGAAGGTCGCTAGTAATAGGCATGTTAGTTTTTAAAATTTAGAAAACGCGATGACCCTTGGCGCTGTGGCTCGACGAAATCTGTCTGCATCGTGAGAAAATGCATGCGGTTTCGAAAGCATGCAGGCAAAGCAACCCCTCCAGTGCACGTAACTAGTCGAAAAAGCCTAATCAACTCTACTAGTTGAAAAGTTAATTATTAAAAATTTAGTTAAACAGCTTACTACTATGAACCAGTTTTCAGGTGTCCGCCAACACTGGTAGTATTATGCCGAAAAAGCCATATTTTTACCCCAAAAAGCCTACTAATGAAAATTTTTGAAAGTGCTCGCTGAGACACCCGGTATTTGTACAAAGCGAAAGAGCATCAAGCGTGACAAGTAGAGAACCAGACAGGATATTAAGGTCATTTATAGCAGTAAGGAAATGAGTCGCATCTTTTATGAAAGAAGGGAACTAACTGGGATGTTATGAATGAGAGACAGACATAGCAAGAGGATTTAAGTAGTAACCGCCCGTACGCCAGAGACGGTGGGTCGGCCTGGGTTGTTCTGCTTATGTTCTGCCACGGCGGAAACGCCAATAAGTCATTCGTATCCTTTTTTGTTGTTGTTGTTGGCATGTATGCATATAATTATAAAGTAGACTGACACACGCTTAGAAACATAGCAATGCTTTACTGACGTTTCGACTGTACCAGTCTTAATCATAATATGATCAATATTCAAAATTTTCGAATATCTATTTGAATATCCTCCCGCTTAATTCCTTAACGGATCAAATAGTGCGCATTTAAATTACTTGAAATGAATCGAATGTGATCTCAAGCTTTCGAATAGCAGGCACAAAGTTCGAATCGGGCAGGCCGTCGTTGTTTTTTTTTTTTCGGCGGCTGTTTCAAAAAGAGGACACACTTCGACATCGCGCAGCATCCTGCCGCAGTTGATCTGCGTGTTAGCGCCGCGACGCGGTCCATTTGTGGGGCGACGTACATGATGCTCAGACATATGGCCTCGAAGGCTGGGCGACGCGGCAATTAAGGTTCAACCAGATTCAGCAAACACTGCATCCATGCCTGATATCGAAGGCCATGGCTGAAAACTCTCGCCCCTCTAATCAGCTGATATGTGGCACTAATTTGTTCGCCGTCATCTTCAGGAGCAAAATTTTATTTTCGGAGGCGCATAAAAGGACGGTCACGGAGTTAATACCGGGTGTTTCACCTAAGATGTTCTGCAGTCTATTTAAAATAGGCTTTTTGAGTTAGAAGAGCGCTATATTTTTTCGGCACATTATTGTCAGAATACAGCTAAGACAAGCTCACTTGTAGGATGGTTAAGCAATATTGAATAGTTAACTTTTTAGCAATTGCTATTAGTCTCCCTATTTATTGAGAGGCGTGTAGCCCACCGTAAGTAATATTGATATCAGTTTTTCAAATTTCGAAAACGCAGTTATAATCGGCGTCATGGGCCAACAAATTTTGCCTACATCGCGCCAAACTAAATGTGCTTTGAAAAGCTCGCAGGTAAAGCAACCATTCCGTACGCAACTCGTCGAAGTGGCCAAAATATTTTGGGCTTCAGCGCCTGGGGCAACTGCATACTCGAAATCCTAACAATTGATATTGATATTACTTACTGTGGGTGACATGCCTCTCTCTAAATAGACTAACATAAATAGTTTATTAGTAAACAGTCGACATTAGTTAACGAGCCTATTAGCATGTCGCAGCTGCATTCTGATGCATTATACCGCTGAGAATTCTGTGCCGAAAAAAGCGCTCTTCGAACTCAAAAAGCGCATTTTTAATAACTGCAGGACATCTTATGTGAAACACCCGGCATACTGACACGTCCAACATTCTTGGACAAAAATTTTGAATATTGAAATATTGTAAGCTATTGTTACGGAAATATTGAAGGTAATGGTCCAATCTTCTATAGTCCATTCTTCTATAGTCTTTCCATCACTCGCATCGAGCAGTTAAGACTGGCATAGAAAGCCAACGAGGAGCGCTTTTGACGGTAGTAAAAACGTAGATATAAAAAAAATTCAAGCCTGCCGACGGTAGATCTGCGGATATGGCGATTGTTAAAGTAAAATCGTACAATAGCGCATCGCACTTCCTAGCGTACCTCGCGGAGCCGATGCGCTACTGTTTACACGTACCGCATCAAGTCGGGCGGGACAGTGACGCTTCGCCCATTGCACGCGGCAGAAGGGTCCAGTCACCCCTATCTTGAGAAAAGTCTCCTTTGTTATCCGGCTGGGAGGTATTGTATAGCCACAACAGGGAGGATTGGTTTGGTTTACTGGTTTATTGGGGTTTAACGTCCCAAAGCGACTCAGGCTATGAGGGACGCCGTAGTGAAGGGCTCCGGAAATTTCAACCACCTGGGGTTCTTTGACGTGCACTCACA
>JARKHS020011644.1:0-55402 GCA_030143305.2 Amblyomma americanum | reverse complement strand
GGAGCACGTCCTCCGGCAGCGTTCCACCGCGTACGACCGACCAGTCCTTGCTGCTTCTGTTACGGAGTCCCTCCCGGCTTTCAGCAGCAATACCGACTTTCTCCGCGACATGGTCCGCGGTGTTGTCCGTGGGGAGCTAGAGAAGATTTGAGGTACGTCATAGCCAGCGGCCAGCTCCCTTATGAGCGTTATCCGCGAAGAGGTGCAGCAAGCTATCAGGCCTCCCTTACTACGTGCCGAACCACAGCCAATCCAGACAGACTACTGCCGCCCGACATACACTGAAGCTCTGCGGCGCCCTGCCCCAAATCCACCGGCATTTCCACCGCCCAACCAGACAGACTACTGCCGCCCGACCTACGCTGACGCTCTGCGACGCCCTGCCCCAAATCCAGCGGCAGTCTTTCCCAACCATCACGACGTCCTGCTACTCTCCGTGCAGCCAGTGCAGCACCGCATCCCGAGTGATCGACAATCCCTGCGCAGAGCGGACGTCTGGCGTGGCCCTGATTGCCGGCGTTTGTGCTCCCACTGTGGGAAGCCCGGCCACCTGTTCCGCCGGTGCCCATATCGAGAGCTTGGCCTGCAGGGTTTTTCCTCCGATGCGCCAAGGCAACGGTTTGGCCAGCGGCCCCGTGAGAATGAAGAGTACATAACCCAGCAACCTCTGTGGTCCATGGCGCGCCGTCAGTCCCGATCGCCGTCACCTCGCCGATCATCGTTTTCACCGAATGCGCAGAACTCGCGAGCGAAGGTGGACCGCTCGCCTAGCCCTCGCCGGGAAAACTGAGGACAGCGACCTCCGGGGCGTGGTCGCTGGATATCGACGTTGTAAAGACCTCCTGACGACGCAGACGACGCAGGCATCTGATGATAGAGCTTTGACGACGTCGACGACAGCAGCTGAACTAAAGGGCCGCTTCTCCCTCGACATACCCGTGCTTCTCGATGGTCACAGCATTAGCGCCTTGGTGGACACAGGAGCGGAGTTCTCAATTATCACTGGTGGCAAATTGGCAGCGCTTCTAAAGAAAGTTACAACTCCTTGCTCTGGCGTGCAGATTCGGACGGCGTGGGGCCATATCATTACTCCGCTTGAACAGTGCACGGCTAGGCTCCAGATCAGCGACTCGACGTTCATAATTAGCTGCCTGGTGCTCCGCGACTGTTCTCGTGACCTGATTTTGGGCGTAGATTTTCTCCGTGAGAATGGTGCTGTTATCGACCTGCGGCACAGAACGGTTACGTTTTCTACAGCGAAAGCCAACGACACCTCCGACGTTCGTCAACGCAGCTGCGCCCTTCGTATTTCCACTGAAAGTGTCTTGATCCCGCCGCGCTCCAGTGTTTTTGCAAGCGTCGAATGCGATGATGGGCTACGCGATGGACCTGCAGTCGCCGAGGGCAACCTTTCCTTGCTGCTGACACATGGCATTTGCTCGGCCCGAAGCCTTGTCCACCTTAGTAACGGTCAATCGGAAATCCTGATTACTAATTTTACGAACGAACCTCGTCACCTTTTCCGAGCTACTGCCGTCGCGTGGGCCGACCAATTGGCCGATGTTGATGAGTGCTTTGCGTCCAAGGCCATGGAACGTCCGGACACATCCCTGGATCGCATCGATATTAGCTCCGGGCTCTCAGCGACTCAACAGCGCGACCTCCGCACCCTACTGCTCCAGTACAAAGCCTGCTTCGCATCCTCCTCGAAAGTGCGGCAAACGACGATCACGAAACTTCGGATCATCACTTCCGATGACGCTCGCCCCATACGACAGCAGCTCTACCGCATTTCCCCTAAGGAACGCGACGCCACCAAAACACAGGTGAAGGAGATGCTTAGACACGACATTATTCAGCCCTCTAAGAGCCCGTGGTCGTTGCCCGTCGTGCTTGTTAAGCAGGATGGGACACTGCGCTTTTGCGTTGATTACCGTAAGCTGAACGCCATAACGAAAAAGGACGTCTACCCGCTGCCCCACATTGACGACTCACTCGACAAACTTCGCCGCGCCAAGTATATTTCGTCGATCAACCTAAAGAGCGGATATTGGTAGAATGAGGTTGATGAACGTGACCGCGAAAAAACTGCCGTCATTACACTCGACGGCCTATATGGATTTAAGGTGTTGCCCTTCGGCCTTTGCTCTGCGCCGGCGACGTTTCAGCGCACGATGGACACTGTCCTGGCTGGCCTCGAATGGCAAACCTGTTTAGTTTACCAAGACGACGTGGTGGTGTTTTCAGAAACCTTCGACCAACACCTTGAACGCCTGCGGACTGTGTTGGATGCCCTGCGGTTGGCCGACTTGGCACTTAAACCCGAGAAATGCCACTTTGGCTACAAAGAGCTCAAGTTTCTCGGCAATGTTGTGAGCGCCGACGGCGTACGACACGATCCCGAGAAAACTGCCGCCGTAGCCAAGTTTCCCCGTCCTACTACAAAGAAAACGCTCAAGCGCTTCTTGGGTTTGTGCGCCTACTACCGCCGTTTTATCGCCGACTTATCCAAGATCGCTGAACTTCTCACCAGTTTAACACGTGACGATACACCGTTCGTCTGGACTGCCAAGCAACAGGCTGCTTTTACAGAGCTGCGCCAACGGCAGCACACTACCCCTGTGCTGGTTAACTTCGATGAGGAGGCTGCTACCGAGATACACACCGACGCTAGCAACATCGGGCTTGGTGCCGTCCTTGTTCAACATCAAGAAGGCGTGGAACGTGTGATCGCGTATGCGAGTCGCACACTCTCGCGCACCGAAATCAACTACTCCACTTCGGAAAAGGAGTGCCTCGCTGTCGTCTGGACCACGATAAAATTTCGGCCTTATATCTATGGTCGCCATTTTAAAGTGGTCACCGGCCACCATTCCTTGTGCTGGCTTATCAATCTCCGGGACCCATCAGGCCGCCTAGCACGCTGGAGCCTTCGCCTTCAGGAATTTGATTACACAATTGCCGATAAGTCCGGGCGTAAACACGAAGACGCCGACACGCTCTCACGCGCACCCGTCGAGCAAGCTGATGACAGCGCAGAGGATGACAATTGTTTCCTAGGCGTGATCAGCAGTTCGGACTCGGTGGCAAGGCAGCGTGCTGACGCTGAACTGCGGTCTGTCATGGATCACCTGGAGGGCTATGCTTCCAACGTATCTCGATACTTTTCCCACCACTTGTCCTCTTTTTGCATTCGCAATGGCGTAGTGTTCAAGAAAAACTTCAGCAACGGTGACCGGACCTACCTCCTAGTCGTGCCATCAGACCTCCGCGACGACATCCTTTCGGCGTGTCATGATGAGCCCACCTCTGGCCACTTGGGATTTGCACGCAGGCTCGCTCGAGTGCGTCAGGCGTATTATTGGCCTAAACATGCAAAGACCATCCACCGCTACGTCAGAGGTTGCCGTGAGTGCCAGCGTAGTAAGTCACCACCGCTCAAGGCCGCAAGTTTGCTCCAAACAATTGCGACACCTCGCACACCTTTTGACCAAGTCGGCATTGATCTACTGGGCCCATTCCCTGTGTCGTCTTCTGGCAATAAGTGGTTTATAGTTGCGACTGATTATTTGACGCTCTATGCGGAAATCCAGGCGGTGCCGTGCAGTAAATCCTCTGAAATCGCGCGCTTTTTCATACAACACATTGTTTTACGACATAGCACCCCGTCCTCCGTCACCACCGATAGGGGCACTGCGTTTACAGCGCAGCTCATGCACGAGGTCTTCCAGCTGAGCCACACGAACCACCGCAAGACTACTGCATACTAACCGCAGTCAAACGGGCTCACGGAGCGTTTCAACAAAACCTGAGCGGACATGCTCGCAATGTGCGTCGATGTACAGCAAAGGACTTGGGACGAGATCCTCCCATATGTGACGTTTGCCTATAACACGGCAATTCAGGAAACAACTCGCTTTACGCTGTTTCGCCTCGTCTACGGGCGCGATGTACAAACGATGCTAGACGTCATGTTTCGGTGCACCCCTGACGACCAGGCGCTCCCGCCAGATGCCGAGGAATTTACCCTGAATTTACCCCCCCCCCCCTTTTTTTTTATACCGCTGAAAGAACGTTCCTCAGTGGTGTAAAAGCAGCGTGCTCGGCTCCGGACCCAAAGGACAGCGGTTCGATTTCGCTTGACCATCCTTGCTTCTCTTCAGCGAAACTGCTTTTCTACTCCACTAGCCTCCCGGCTAATAAGGATTTTTCAGCCACAACGACGCCGACGCCAGGCCTCCCGCCAAACTGAACCTGCAACGCTATCGTGTTAAAACTTCGCCTCCGGCCCATTGTCGGCTATTGAAATGACGCGCATGTCCTTTCCGTAGTACATTCGGCTGGAGGCTGCTATGGCCCTCCGCTTCTCGGTTCCTATTTTTAATATCGCAGCGCACAGGCTAAGGAGAAGTATGGTGTGACTTCATCCCCAGCTTTTCCGTTGGCCAGGTGATGAGAAATAAAATCGGCTGGTGCTCATTTGGCTGCAGCCTGCTCAGCTGACACAGCTCGGCTCGCGTGACGCAGCCGCGTTTCGCTTATAGTGCTCATTCTCAAATCGTTCGACAGCGACGACGTTCTCCTGGGGCCAAGTCACGATCCCAGCAGGGCCCACTTATACATCTTCGTTATCTTTCGAGACCTTTCCCATCTAATAAACGGCCGCCAGTTTTCCCGAACTGGTTTCATCGAGGAAGCGGGCGCGATGAAGACTGCATCGACTTAAGAAGTCCTTTAGACGTGCCACAAAAAAATGAACAGTGTGATCAAGAAGGCTCCGTCGCAGCTGCGTTCAGAGTGCAAGTGTGACGCAATCGGACCAGAGATTTTCTCGCCATGAACGCGAGCACGGAGAAAAATAGGCCTGAAGCTTTTATTCTCTAAGAAATCTCATTTTCATTCGTTAACATTAGACGATAACGGGTTGCAAATGAAATGCAGATGAACTAGTATTTCGTGCTATCAGCCATCTCGAATTCGTTGCGTAGAGTGGCAAGTCAACTCAATACGGAAGTAGCTTGCGAATATCAGAGCTTTTCTTTAAATATAGCTGTGTTTCGACGGATATGCAAAACGCCTTATACGAGTGCAAGACACCTAGTACAAGAAACGTGGGCTGAGTTCTTTGCTGCTGGTAAAGGCTGCGTATCGCTGTTGAGAACCTAATCTGAATAAGGAGTCATTTTGAATCCCTCACTTTAATAATTAAAGGAGGTGCAAAAGTGTTAATTCGTATTTCTTTCCAGCAAAAACACCATCATCTTCTTGCTCATCATCATCCTGCAAGATCACGTTTACTTCTGGGCAAGGCCTCTCAATGATCTCAAATCACCGCTGTGCTGAACCCTATTCTAGCAAATTTTCTAATCTGATCTCTCGAGCAAAAACGTAGTACTGCTTTAATTATGAGACTACTTTAGTGTTTACTAGGCTTATCCGCACTTTCGCACCAATCTTTCGCCTTTTATCTCTCTTGATATTGACCACTCAAAGTTTAAGATAAGTACCTAAAATAAGTACTCTGCAGCTCAAGCTACAGCATCAGCGTCGGCTTTGGGGTTCAGCGACCAAAAATAAGCCACTCGAAATCGGAGAGTAAGATTTCACTCCTCACAATGTGAGCAGAAATGCTGAATCGAAAGGGAATATTTCCTCCTGGCTTCCAGAGTGAGCATCTGGTCGCACGGCAAGTTTAAGAGTAAAAGCCGCTTTTATCGTTTTCTCTCAACTTAAAGGCTACGTAATTTTCCCGTCTCTAAAACGCTTTAAATGGACTATAAACTAAACAAGTCAGCATTTTACTTCCTGTTCGCAGACAAATAATGGGACTCTCACAGCTGTTTCGCCATTTGTTCACAGCGGAAGGCTGCTTTTTTTTTTCTTTTCAGCGCAGGAACTGGAAGTTGCATCAACAGATTCGTGTTTTGCCCCAGAGTGGTTAAACTCATAGGTGAAGCTTGGCGTCACGAAACCGTGCCATGATGAGGCCGCCCTTATAAAAATGGTATATGGACTTTCATAGACTTCGTACAGACTCTGTTGCCTTCCTATAAATGTTTACTTTTGTCTATTATTTATTTATTTATTTATTTATTTATTTATTTATTTATTTATTTATTTATTTATTTATTTATTTATACGTACTGTAGCCCTCATATAGGGCTATTGCAGGAGTGGGCTAGAAAAGTCAATAAAATTAATACACAAACAAGAAACAATGAAAAACAGACTTAAGATAGGTACGGTATAGCACAAGAAATTAATATGAAATGGTATATCTGACAGAATATATGAAAGTTGCAGTACCATGAAACAGTACGCCGTGAACACGACATAGTACATACAATCATGTGGCATTATTTCCTAAAAGGAACGACTTTAGTGGGAGAGACCATGTTATTCCAAGTCTCATGGTTAAATTATATTTCAAATTATTAGTACGCGAGAAGTATGGCTTGATGTTAAGGTTATAATCACTCCTGCTTTATCGGTGAATATCTGGAAAAATATAGAGACCACGTGACTATCCATAGTCAATAGAGAAAAGCCGATGTGTGGATGCGGATGTAAAGTCGATGTAGATTATACTTTCGTGCATTCATAGTCTATAGACTTTCTTTAGACAAAAGTTGATTGGGAGTTTGTTTGCAATGTCTCTACAGACAATACGCTGTCGATACAATACAATACACAATATAATACACTGTGCCCAGACAATAGCCCAATAGGCGCCTTTCAGACATTTGTCTATTTATAGTCCATAGACTGTCTGTGGGCGCAAGATAATATTTGTCTACTGGTAGTCCATAGACTGTCTATAGACACAAGTGAACTGGAAGCCTAACTTTTGTCGATCCATAACCGCTAGATGCAAGTCGATCGGAGTCTTTAGACTTTTGTGTTTGAAGTCTACCGACGCAATTTGATAGTCTTCATTCCTGTCCATTCCAGGTCTACAGACAAGGCGGTGTGTATAGGAGGAAGTATACGGGGGATGTCTGTTATGTCTGTCTACTCGCTGTCGATAGGCTGTCAAAGAACTCAGCTGTAAAGAAGATTTACTTGATCTTTCTGTAGTTTATAAACTGCCTGTGGTAGCTAGCGGACCAAAAAATTTATTTCCTCAGTTCATTTGTGTTTATAGAGCGCCTGTTCGAATGTCTGTTTCTGGGTTTGCAGCATGTACAGCTTCTAGACGTAACGAGACAGGCAGGTGCTCTTTCTTGCCAACGTAATTCTTTTTCATTGCAGTCATAGAGGCCTGGCTCGTTCCCGGCCGTTATAGCTTTCAATGCCTAGTACGGTCTCTTCCTATGAATACTCGCTGTAAAATGGGAGCACCTGATCGGCAAGTGGTTATGGACATGTAGAAGACGATTTACTACACATGTAGTAAAAAAAAAAAGCTAGCAGTTAGCCAGCGTGATTAGCTATAGTCGACCAGCGGGTGTATTTACTGACTTGTGTTGATGCAACTTTTTATCGCACGGACAGAGGGGATAGCATATTTCAAATCAGTTTTTGTCAAAGCTTGGAGGGTCAAGCGCACCACTCTATCTCGCAGACGTGTACGTGGCCCTTCGTTCAAGTGCCCGATTATTGAATAAGCATTGAGCTTCAGCACTGCGCGCAGAGGGCCGCTCTTCAGCGGGTGACCGCAACTGTGGTTAGAGCACTCACCACCTTAATTAGGACAACATTTTTATTTGCTCGGAGAGGGTAATGCAACGCCCTCAAGTACCTTGCTTTTAAGGAGCCCAGAGAGGGTCCCTTTCATTATTACTTGAAGTACATTACGAGGACCAATGAAGAATGCTTAATGCCAACTGTTAAAACGTGTAAAGGCAGGCGTTCGTGAAGTGAGGGTGCTCGAAAGCAGTAATGCATGGCATAAGAGCGCCTTCTGTTAAAATGAATCGCTCGAGACAATTGCATTCCATCTTCCGGTCCTTACTGCCAACGCGCTTAACTCGGAAACGTTTCGTCAGTGCTTCCAGATCTCTCAAGAAAAATAAGAAAAATCCTTGAAAGAAAAGGGGAAATACTGGCGGAAAAATTCAGGGACGTATCCATCGCTTCCAAACACCATTGGGATAAGTATCAAAAAGCATTGTCTTGTGCGTGTTTAATACCTACCTTTTATACCTTTGCCGTTGCATTTACAAGTAAAAGTGCTGCGACGCATGGATCACATAGCCCGAATATTTTGTTTACGCACATATACCTGTTACCTCGGAGCCAGTGAGCCACTGAGGCAGCCCTTGCCAGTTTTCACTACTCTGCTCTAATATACTGATCGGTGGTCAAATGTTTAAGGGAATCACCCAGGGCGGAGTGGATTTGTAATAAGGGAGTAATTACTCATTGACATCCACCCGAGCGCAGCCATAAGGCTACAAAGGAAAGCTGTACAGCTTTCTCAGAAACTTGGTAGTTAAAGAGGAATTCGTCCTGGTCCTGGACTGGGGATCCCCGTAAACGTTAGACCAAAACTGTTCCCAACTCGAGTTATTGATCAATTCACTCTGGCCGTATACCACAAGCTTGCCGTCCCGGTTAGCTCAGGTGCTAGAGCGACTGCTCCGGTGAAGCGTGGTGCCGGGTTCGTACCGCGGACCAGGACAATTTTTTGTTTAACTACGAAGTTTCTGAGAAAGCTGTTAGCTTTCCTTTGTCGTCCTATGGCTGGGCTCGGGTGGATGCCAATGAGTAGTCACTCCCTTAATGCTGATCGGTGGGGGAGACGGGGCGCGTATGGTCAAATCAGTGAGGTTTCAGTCGTTTTTGTTCTCAGAACAATACGGTATTTAAAGCGTTACTGGCCAATTTATGTACATAAACAGAGTGCTCACTGTGTTTACGGATACCAGCGCAGGCTGCAGATGGCAAGTGCGAGAATGGTCACAATACGCCTGTCAAATGCACTACGCAATCATGTTTTATTTATGTGATCTTCTAACCGCAGTCACCATTGCTGCCGGCGTAGAACAGGTTAATTGAGCGGCGAACATTCTGTCCTCGTTTGTGTGCGCCATCGTAAGGAGCGGAAGCCACTGGGCCAATATTGCCGCTCATGTCAGTGCTGTGGTGCTGTTCTTAACGCGCGGCAGTGGTAGTCGGCAAGGAACCCGAAATGGCAAGGTGACCTTCACGAGCTATTTTGCGGGTTTTTTTTTTCGTGCTGCGGGGTAGAGGCGTGGCCTGAAAATTCGCCAAGCCGGGAATGATGGTCGAAATGGAACTGTGCGCTAGCTAGCGGCGAGTAAGCGCTAATTACCTAGTCCCTCTGGAAACGCAAACTCGCCTTTTGAGGTGGATTACGTTTACCTGCCAATTCTTGCGTTACCGCCTATCCGGGCCATGAAGCGCTGTTTTGATAAATACTGTGAGGTGTGCTTCACTCCTTACGTGTCGGGAGTTATGTAAGAACAATTCATTCTACGGCCGAATTTAAGAAATAAAGTGCGTTTTTCGAACCAATGGGCAAAGAACGAGCCCAAGTCACCTTACACGCACTTTATAGCATCAACAGGCTAGCATGGCAGCTTTATGGCACGCGTGGGCACAGCGCGCTTCTATGCGAGCGGGAATCGATGTGAGCTGAAGCGGGAAAATTGTACTGGGGGGAGAGGGCGCGTTTACTACTACCCTGCATTTATACTACCACGAGTATAATTCAAAGTGTAACTCATGACAAGCGCAAAAAGGAAGGAAGAAAATAATATTACAATGCTATGAAGCGCTGCTGTGAACCGCACTGCGTAGCCGCCGCGGTGGCTGAGTGGTTACGGCGCTCGGCTGCTGGCCCGAAAGACGCGGGTTCGATCCCGGCCGCGGCGGTCGAACTTCGATGGAGGCGAAGTTCTAGAGGCCCGTGTACTGTGCGATGTCGGTGCACGTTAAAGAACCCCATGTGGTCGGAATTTCTGGAGCCCTCCACTACGGCGTCCCTCATAGCCAGAGTCGCTTTGAGACGTTAAACCGCCATAAACCAAACCAAACCAAACAAACCGAATCGCACTTGTATAATGTAACGAGATTACGAGCCTATGCCTGCACGTTGCATGCGCATAGGCTTGGTCATAAGCCCCCATGTCACAGAGTATGCGCGTGAGCTTTCTAATAGAGCAGCTATGTCATCCTCGAGGCTCGAAATCTAGGTACGGTGGGAAAGACCCTTGTCATCACACATCAGGGCAATGACTGCTTCGAAGGCGCCTTAGGTACCGCTCTACACGACTCAAAGGCAGAGCCTGCAGCCCGAAAACTTGTGACCATGGGTGAATACCTTCGTACCGCGCGAAACGGAGGGGACAGAGCGAGCCGTGAAGAGTTTGGCACCGAAAATTAAGCGTTAGAATCATTGCACTTTTGAACCCGTTTTGCAGCGAACTCGTCTAAAATGATTTTTGCAAAATAATTGCTCTGAATCAAGTATTACGTAGCGATGCGTCACAGATGGGGAGCACACTATCTACTTCAAAAGAGGAGAAATTAAGCCGAAAAAAGAAAAAAAAGGAGGGGAATAGCAAGTAAGAAAAGAAAAACCGCGTACTTCAAAACTAAGCGGGAAAAAAAAGGCGTCGTAAGAGACCGTTACGTACAGTGTCATTTTAGCGTAATTTTTCCCACTGATATCGCTGCAGGACTACTTTTATCATGTGACTGAAATTAAATGGTATTCTAAAGGCTCGGCTCAGCCAAACAAGTCCGAAGAGGGAGGGCTGATTGTCGAAGAAATAAAAAAAAAAGACGAAACGTGTCATCGCCTGAAAACTATGGCAGGAGCAATGTATAGTACCATTGCCTCCTAAAACTTCAAGCCTGTGCCCTGAAATTTGACGCCACATCCGGCAGGCTGATAGCAGCGCTGCCGCCGATGCAACCGCTGCGCATCGCATGCTAGCTGCTGGCGCTTTTCGGCCCTGTCCGCCTGGGCTGCTACCAAATATTAATGGTGGCGAGCTTGCCGAATTTTTTATTAACGTCGTCCTAAGATGCTATCTCCCGAGGAATCTCAACACATGTATTGCGTCCGAGGTAATTAGTGCTGGGCTCCAGCGAATTACGGCGCAGGCAAAGAGTGCATTTTTTTCATCCCTTTCGCAAAACAACTTGAGAATTTAAAGACGTGGGCTCAACTTCGAGAACCGCGACAAGAAAGCACCGCCGCTATAGCAGCTCAGAAAGAGCTGCATTCCACAATCATCACCTGTTTTACAGCCAGCACGAATCCATTTTTAAGGAAGAACTTTTTAATCATTTTTTTAGTCCATGACATGTAGAGTGAAAAGATCAGCGCGAACAGAGAAAATAGAAACCAATGATCAGCATCCGTCATTCTGATCGGAAACGCTTATCCAGTGATTTCGTATTAACTGGGAGACGTACCATGAAATAAACAAAAGCGAATTTAGTCAGCCGCTAAACAAGCAGCGGCGAAATTTATTGACGCGAAAGCATTAGACGGTTCATCGACTCGAAATCCCGGCGGCGTCAATAAAATGGCAGCGTTACAAAATTCGCGAATGGTCAGAACGATGTGACATCATCAAGGACAGGAAAAAGAAAAGAAATGCCAAACAGTAATTTTCAGTAGTAGTACTTACAACTGAAACAAGTACAAAGGAATAGAATAAAATTAGAATGGAACTGCTATAGAATTGGGATAGAATCGGAATACAATTGCTGGTTTACTGAGGACTAACGTCCCAAAGCGACTGAAGCTATGAGTGACGCCGTAGTGAAGGGCTCCGGAAATTTCCCCCACCTGGGGTTCTTTAACGTGCACTGACATCGCACAGTACACGAGCCTCTAGGATTTCGCCTCCATCGAAATTCGACCGCCGCGGCCGGGATCGAACCCGCGTCTTTCGGGCCAGCAGCCGAGCGCCGTAACCACTCAGCCACCGCAGCGGCTAGGAATGGAACTGCAATGTTTTCGCATTTCTAGCGCGTAAGTTCCTCCCTAAGTGCCTCCGGTAATTTTTTACGGGTTTGACCCTTCGGGACACTCAGTATACTGATGTATCTCGTAACTAGTGCTTAAACATCCCGCACCCGGCGGACGGGGAAACACGGCGTACATTCCGTGGACCTCGTAGTAAGCTTAAAAAATACTGTCGCGGTGTTTGCGCAACGAACACGACTGCAAAAAATGCTCTCAGACGAGGTATATACGTAACGGCACGATATCACGATCTAGTAATTCTTCCAGCTTACTCTCATACATTACCTATGAGGTACGCGCGAGACGCGGACCGAGGCAGCCGCGGTCAGGCTGTATTATATATATATATATATATATATATATATATATATATATATATATATATATATATATATATATATATATATATATATATATATATATATATATATATATATATAGTGGGTTCCAAGAGAAAGTAAGCGTAGCAGGGGGCGGCAGAAGGTTAGATGGGCGGATGAGATTAAGAAGTTTGCAGGCAAAGGGTGGATGCAGCGGGCAAAGGATAGGGTTAATTGGAGAGACATGGGAGAGGCCTTTGCCCTGCAGTGGGTGTAGTAAGGCTGATGATGATGATGATGATTGCTGTCATCTTGTTTTATCTTACAAATATTGCTTGCCTGGCGCTGAAAGTTCTTGTACCTGCACTGGAAACAGACAGAGGTTCTGCTCCAGGGCGCATTTCCTTCCTCTCTCCTTCACTTTAAGAACTACTCACACGCACGAACGCTGAACTGCCTGGCACTACGCGAAAACAAGCCCAACGGAGAATCACTTCACACGCTTGCAGGGCGATGTTTCCCAGCAGATGCTGTAGCCTGGCGCCAAATACAAACAAACTCATTTTAAAGCCTACATGAATACAGCGAAATGTAGCCTACTCAATACCCTCACACCTGCCCCTGGTGTGAAGCGAGTGCCACACTTCCACGTTTTGTGGGGGTGTGCGCACATGTCTGAACCTTTAAAGACACATGCATCGTACGAGCAGTGGAAGGCTCAACTTACTAGTGTTTCCTTGGATGATCAGCTGAAGCTCATCAAACCAGTTGCTGAATAAAGCTTATTCTCTCTCTCTCTCTCGCTGAAAATGCCAATGAGGACGCACCCTAAGACGCGCGACTCAATGATTCTTCGACCGAAAAAGCACAGCGTCTGTGATTCCGGCTTAAAACGTCAAAAAAGAAAATCACCGCAAAAGAGAGCTTCCTTGCACGATCAGGATATATCGGTTTCTCTTGACGCGGAAATAAGCCTAACGCTGAATCAGTCCGTTCGCTTTCTCAGTGACGCTTCTTGCAGAAAACACCAAACAGGTGACATCCACCGATGAACGGGGAACTCATTCATCGATGACAGAAAACAATGTTGGTGGATCACTCTTGACAACAGATGTAAAATTTGAAGAAATTTTGAGAGCTCGAAAAAAATTCTTTTTCTTTTCTTTTTGAAAGAAAAATGCGAAATTTTTGAAATAAACGAGAACGCATTTCATTAAGCGCATATACTTCGTAACTCGGAAATAAGTAAATAATCATATTTTTGCACCAAAACAAAGATGCTGCAAAACCTTTTCGGGAAAAGATGGTTACTTATTGCGTGCAATGCAATCGACGCAAAGCATTGCATCAGTCCGACTCGTCACTGCTGGGTAGAAAAATGCTTGCTTGTGGGTTTTTTCTCACGTTGAGGTTGGCATGCACGCACACAAGTTTTGCACGCACTCTTCCGCAAGCCTGTTGCACAGCTACGTATGCACATTACCGAAATTCAACTAGTTCCTTTCTGATGACCCAAACGATAGAAAAATTCGAAGCAGCTGACATGCGACTGACATTAGCAGTTGGTTGCTACAAAGATCTTGGCACCATGTGGATGGCTGCAGATGCTTGGCAAACTCCCAAACATCTCATTTAGAGTTGATCAACTTTTACAGTGCGTAGTGAGGTGCTACTGAGCAAGAAACTCTGTTTGGAAAATTTGGAGGCTAGTTTCCTTCTTCTGGGCAATGAAAAAAACAACGGATTTTGAAATAATATTGGAAGACGTTCCCCGTTTTGACAAGTTGACTGCGCTCTTCTGACCACTGGCGTCATAGGTCGTTGAAAAATAGGTTTCTGTAAATCAGTGCAAGTGTACCGAGTCCAGCTTCAACTTGTTTTTATTTATAGTTTTGCTTTCTTCCACATACTAAAGTAGTGAACTAATTTTATCCCCCTTCCCATTTGTTTTTCAGTGTTAAGTTCTATACTTCGCGGGAACAGCACAATCAAGCCAACCTTTTCTGGACATCGGCGATTAGCCGCATCTGTTATCCGCCAGTCGTAAACAGCATTTAACTCAATGGGTATATGCTCAGTGTGAACTGTGAGAAAACTACACAGTGCGTTGCGAGGCTGCGTGAGCTTGTGGATAGTGAGCCTACTCTTCCTACGCGCTACAAAATCTGAATTGTTAAATGGTTCCTGTGCTCGTGCTGACTATAGTTATGACGGCAGTAGAAAATCGAAGGGGTACACCACGCATCGATCACTTCCGCGGTGATTTTGGACGTTCAGCGCCATGCGGCTTGGATCTGGGGTTGCGCAAACTTAAAGCGCTTGTCCAGATTTTCCGGGATTTCTTTCTTTTCACTGTCTTTCAGATTGTGTTCTTACATGAATTTATTGACGTTAGCAACAGTGCGGCAACCAAAGTGGGTATACACCGCACCCAGAGACTTTGACCAAACCAACGTTTTTTACAATTTGAGGTGCGTATTGGTATTCACTGTTGTCGGGAAGGAAATTTGCAGTAGAGCGATTCGATTTACTTTTCACAGAACGCAGGACCTTGAGGGGACAAACTATTGTCGATTTTTGGTCCATAAGGGGCGCCTGAATTGATTCAGTGTGGCAACGTTACGGAGGACTGCTCCCAGGGTCAGCCGAGGTGAAATCATGCTTGTTTGTCTTTGGTGGAAAACTTGTGCGAGCCATTCTGATTTCTCAAGGGTGCGAAAGAAATAAACCCGAGATAAGGAAAAAAATACTCTCTGCCGTTTGAAAACAGGGACATGAAAGCGGAGCCGTATGCTGTCGACGCGCGCTTTCGAGCGAATTTAAAATCCATGAAATGGGTGGGGGAGGGGGCGGTAGAAAATTTTCTGGTAAATTAATTCACCGTTATTCTTTTTTCAGACGAGCACACAAGCAGTCTCGTCTTAAATAATAAAAAGAGTAATGCTAAAATATCTCTCTATGAAAAGTGCCCCGTCAACTACACCCGCAACATGTTTTGTTCGGCGATAAAGAGTCGTGTAAAAGGGATGACTGACAAAAACAGAAGGCCAGGCAAGCAAGACAGAGTGGTTGTCAATTTTTCATGCTTCGCAGAAAATACGATAGAAAAGTTTTGCCAGTTATTGTCTCCGGAGTTTTAAGCTTTAAAGCTGCACCCGTTTTCGCTTTTGCACGCTCATTAATTTTACTACCCATGTGCCGCGTTAACTATGAGTATAGATTCATAAAGCGAGAACAGTGAGGTCACGTTTTCCCTGCGCAATGTCTTCTGGAGCAATTACCCGCGTCCTGTGCTCTCAGTTTGTTCGTAAGCACTGGACGGAAGTCATGGAGTGAATGCAGGGCCTCTATGTTACGCTTCTTTTCGCCCCATTCTGTTATATTCTTGCCATCCGTCTGGCTGAATCTAGTGGCTGCGTGGGCACGGTGCAATTGACGTGCAGAAAGAATCAGAATAGAATGAAGTTATGAAATCCTATCACCCTCCGTGATAAAGCCCCGTGTTACCATACGCGTGTACAGTATCAGGGCTCGAAATTAGAGGAACAGTCAGGCACAAACCTCTTCGCGCCCGAAATGCGTGCGTTAGTAATGTGTGTTCAATGATGTTTCATAACAAAGAGCGTTGCAGACCCTTCTAGCCCCGGAAAATCATCTTTCCTGAAATGATTTCCTGAAATGAACACGGTCCTGCAAGTGTCCCGCTAAAGTGTGGAAACATTCTGTTGCCATCCTCTCTCTGTATTGCAGCCACCAGAAAACTCACACAATGATGCTTAGAGGCTCTTCTAGCCAATTGGCTTGCAAGCCTCTATGCAACAGTGCTCTTAAAGTATGTTTTTATCTCAAACCTCACAATAAAGTCCGAATTTGCATACAAGCGAGCCACTCAGCCAATGGAGCAAATGACCTGGTTCCGCGCTCGCCGATGTTTCTTGGACTAGTTCGCAGCGCCGCCGCAGTATGGCGTCGATTACGTAAAAATCGCCCTTACGATGGTCTCTCTAACCGAGACCATGCCTGTCGAGCTTTGGATGTTTCTTGTTTGTTTTGATGGCAGACAGAAAACGGAGCAACAAGGCTGTCAACGCAGCTAATAAATAAACTGGACAACGTGCCTCTGGTGATTCTCTGAAAAGATGTTGCAGGCGTGCGCGCCACGGCAGTTTCCAGACTGTCCCAATATCGGGAAGCTGCAGTAACGCGACGTCACGGGGAATCATTCCTTGCAGGATGGGTATTAACCCAGATTTCGTGATACACACCCTCTTCACACGCCCGCATTCCCCATCGCCTGAAACTCCGCCCTCTAAGGAGAAGTTTAAAATAAAAAGCCCGGGATGCTCGATTAATCTTGCTCGAGGGAATTTTATTCGGCAGTGGTTGATCTCTGAAATGAAGCATTACCGAGTGCTTGCCGAGTATGAATTCAGCTGTTTGTCTGGCCTGTAGTGAAGCGTAAGATCATAAACTGGCATTCGCACGAGAGCAGCTGCCTTATTAGCTGATCATTCGTGCAGTCTAGAAGAACAAGTCGCATATTTTTGCATATTTTTGAGCAGCATGCGTCGCAGGCGGGTGTCAGGATCGCCAAAAGGTTAAACAGGATCATTGAGACTCGTAAAACGCGGAAACCCGTTGGCTATCGCGGCACTCTGAAACGTCATGCTGGAGTCAAGCCAACGGATTAGCACGGTGGCCTCGACCCAGACGGCGGTGGGAAAGGTGCTGAGTGAGAGGCGATGACAGGGTGCGACCAATATGGACTGCAAACGCGAGGAACGACCCTAAATGCCCTGTAGCCAGGCCTGCAGAGAGGCGTGATGGAACCGAGATAAGGCGACTCTTAGGTTTCCTTGTCTAACTGCAGCGCTGCTCTCTGTATCAGTGTTGACCCTGCTTCGAACGAACGAAGGACCTTCCCTCTTTGCCTCTCTATGGTGACACGTCCGTACGTGGAACTTGCCCTCTTAATATCGGAGGACTGGCACTATATAAAGTATAAACGCATGAAGGCTCTCTACCGCGCGGCTAAAAACCGGTTGCGCCGTTTCGTCTGCTGCACGCGCGATCAAGGCTTATGGAGAAGTCGTCCCGTACTTTGCTGTCTCTCTGTCGCTCACGTAGCTTGAATTCTTCAGGGCTAAACAAGGGACAACGTTATTGAAAATGTGTTACTATGGGTTAAGCGGTGTCTGTCTCTGTCATGACATTAGAGCGCAGAAAAATAATCAACTGATGTCTGAGCGAGTGACTACTTGCCAGAGGGATGAGTATTGAGAGGGAAATGAGGCATGGAAGCAAGTGAGGGTGATCACCTCCGCATTCTGAAAGATGTGTAGGGTCTCTCATTACTCGTTGCCAATAGTGTAAAAGAAAAACTGGTGCGTATTAATTAATCACAAGCAACAGTAGCTTTTAGTCATGTATAATTGAGAGCTAATTATAGCAATGTAAATAACTGTGGCCGCAAATCCAGATCATAAAGCGTGATCTGGAACTGTATTTTGCAATCATCCTCTTCCCAATTCATTGCCTTAAATCTTTGTCATTGGAAGCTGCTTTTTCGGAAGTTAGGGCTGATAGCTAGCTGTGCCAGCCAGTACAGTTGCTAACTCCTGGGCTTGGCTCAGCGCTTGAAAATAGGCGAAGAAAAATTTCCGCTTACATTTACCATCGTGATAATCGCATTTCAGCGGCAGATTCGGTGGCGCGAAACGCCGATGACAGTCGGAGTGTTCAGTTTCTCCGGGTGTCGGATGGCTGCAACGTTTATGCCGCTGCACTCGCATTACCGCCACGGGTAAGTACTAGTGCATACCTCCGCTGAGAGTGGGCCTGGTGTAATAACCAGGCATGAGGTGTGGATGGAGGGAGTTTGTAGGGTTAGCGGTACAAGGTAGGCTCGCGTGTAATAACCAGGCATGAGGTGTGGATGGAGGGAGTTTGTAGGGGTAGTGGTACAAGGTAGGCTCGCGTGTAATAACCAGGCATGAGGTGTGGATGGAGGGAGTTTGTAGGGGTAGCGGTACAAGGTAGGCTCGCGTGTAATAACCAGGCATGAGGTGTGGATGGAGGGAGTTTGTAGGGGTAGCGGTACAAGGTAGGCTAGCGTGTAATAATCGGGCATGATGTGTGGATGGAGGGAGTTTGTAGGGGTAGCGGTACAAGGTAGGCTCGCGTGTAATAACCGGGCATGAGGTGTGGATGGAGGGAGTTTCTAGGGGTAGCGGTACAAGGTAGGCTCGCGTGTAATAACCAGGCATGAGGTGTGGATGGAGGGAGTTTGTAGGGGTAGCGGTACAAGGTAGGCTCGCGTGTAATAACCAGGCATGAGGTGTGGATGGAGGGAGTTTGTAGGGGTCGCGGTGCAAGGTAGGCTCGCGTGTAATAACCAGGCATGAGGTGTGGATGGAGGGAGTTTGTAGGAGTGGCGGTACAAGGTAGGCTCGCGTGTAATAACCAGGCATGAGGTGTGGATGGAGGGAGTTTGTAGGGGTCGCGGTGCAAGGTAGGCTCGCGTGTAATAACCAGGCATGAGGTGTGGATGGAGGGAGTTTGTAGGAGTGGCGGTACAAGGTAGGCTCGCGTGTAATAACCAGGCATGAGGTGTGGATGGAGGGAGTTTGTAGGGGTAGCGGTACAAGGTAGGCTCGCGTGTAATGACTAGGCATGAGGTGTGGATGGAGGGAGTTTGCAGGGGTAGCGGTACAAGGTAGTCTCGCGTGTAATAACCAGGCATGAGGTGTTGATGGAGGGAGTTTGTAGAGGTAGCGGTACAAGGTAGGCTCGCGTGTAATAACCAGGCATGAGGTGTGGATGGAGGGAGATTGTAGAGGTAGCGTTACAAGGTAGGCTCGCGGGTAATAACCAGGCATGAGGTGTGGATGGAGGAAGATTGTAGGGGTAGCGGTACAAGGTAGGCTCGCGTGTAATAACCAGGCATGAGGTGTAGATGAAAGGAGTTTGTAGAGGTAGCGGTACAAGATAGGCTCGCGTGTAATAACCAGGCATGAGGCGTGGATGGAGGGAGTTTGTAGGGGTAGCGGTACAAGGTAGGCTCGCGTGTAATAACCAGGCATGAGGTGTGGATGGAGGGAGTTTGTAGAGGTAGCGGTACAAGGTAGGCTCGCGTGTAATAACCAGGCATGAGGTGTGGATGGAGGGAGTTTTTAGGAGCAGCGGTACAAGGTAGGCTCGCGTGTAATAACCAGGCATGAGGTGTGGATGGAGGGAGTTTGTAGGGGTAGCGGTACAAGGTAGGCTCGCGTGTAATAACCGGGCATGAGGTGTGGATGGAGGGAGTTTGTAGGGGTAGCGGTACAAGGTAGGCTCGCGTGTAATAACCAGGCATGAGGTGTGGATGGAGGGAGTTTGTAGGGGTCGCGGTGCAAGGTAGGCTCGCGTGTAATAACCAGGCATGAGGTGTGGATGGAGGGAGTTTGTAGGGGTAGCGGTACAAGGTAGGCTCGCGTCAAGCACGACAGTGTGTCATGCACGATCACGCACGGTCCCTCATCGATCCAGCAAGGCGTGGGTCAGGCGTGACAGACGCAGGGAAGAAAATATGCGAGGTGGAGAATGAGAGGGGGAAGGGAGGAGGGAGAGGAGGATAGTGAGGGCGCCGTCGATGCCGACGATGGCGACGTGATTTCGTTGGATGTGGCATTACAGCTCTGGACAGGCCGCCATTGGAAACTGAGCTTGTCAGCATTTAAAGCTATAGAACGTTATACAGGGAGGCTAGCCTAGCAGTGCTGTTCGAGGAACTAGCTGGCAAGGAATGTGATGGAATGTCATAGGACATAGTGAGGTTAGAAGTACAGATGAAGCATATGTGGTGCTAAAGGGCTGACACGTACTATGCTATCGTGGTTTAGTGAACAGACGGGAATTTGATGTGGGATTCCTGATAAATAAGGATATAGCTGGCAGCACAAAGGAATTATACAGCATGAACGATACGGGGGAATGTCTCGCAATAAAGCTTGATTATGGGCAGAAATTGAAGGTTGTACAGGCCTACGGACGTATATAGAGTTATGATGGCGAGGCAGTCGAAAGGTTCTATGAAGACGTGGAATCGGTAATGAGTAGAGTAAAACTGTAATACTCTGCCGTGATGGGTGACTTCAGTGACACGATAGGCAAGAAGCAGGGAAGCCATCAGGCATGGGCAGAGGAGGCATATGTAAATGTACTGGAAAATATCTACAGCGGTTGCACAGCGACCATGATCTTTCACAGGGAAAGTGATAAAATGACAATGAGGAAGGGTGTCAGGCAAGGAGACACGATCCCTGCAGTATTATTGGCAGCGTATTTACAAGATGTATTCAGAGCAATGGATTTGGAAGAGTTTGGGGTAAAAGTTAATGGAGAATACTTTAGCAATCTCAGATTCGCCGCATACGTTGCCTTGTTACGTAACTCGGGCAGAAATTGCGAAGAATGATCGATTACCTAGACAGGCAAAGCGGAACAGTGGGTCAAAAAAGTGATCTGAAGATATCTAAGGAAATGTAAAGTAACGTTTAACAGTCTCGGAACGGAACAAAGGTTTACAATAGGCAGCGACGCATTGGATGTGGTCAAGGAATGCATCTGCTTATAGCAGGAAATTAACCAGGAGAATAAGAATGTGGCGGAGTGTATTTCGTGGGCACTCACTGGTGAAGAATGCCAACATCACTCAAAAGGAAAGTACATAACAGCTGTATCCTACCGGTTCTAACTTGTGGTACATAAATGTGGGAAGCTGACGAGAAGTGAGGACAGCGCAGCGAGCTGTCGAAAAGAAAAAGAAAAATGTGCACTTAATGTTTGTGCAATTTGAGTGTTCTGGATAAGGGCTCATTATTGACGCGACAACGTTAGAGCGGACGTTCGGAGGAAAGACAGTGCGCGTTTTCACACAAATTCAAAATTGGTCGAGAGCGTTGTGACGTCACACACTGAGCTGTGGAATGAAAATGATTAAATTCCAGGTAAATTGCGACTATGAGGTAGCAGCGTGATTAATAATAATTGTTTTTTTGGCGAAAGGAAATGGCGCAGTATCTGTCTCATATATCGGCGGACAGCTGAACCGCGCCGTAAGAGAAGGGATAAAGGAGGGAGTGAAAGAAAAAAGGAAAGTTGCCGTAGTGGAGGGCTCCGGAATAATTTCGACCACCTGGGGATCTTTAACGTGCACTGATATCGCACAGCACACGGGGGCCTTAGCGTTTTTCCTCCATAAAAACGCAGTCGCCGCGGGGATTGAAAGTTAATTACGGCATATAAGAATGCAAAACAAAATTAATTTTGCTTAAAACAAAATTTGTTGATTATTCTGAAATCGAAGCCATGTTCCTAAGATTGCGAGTCAAACACGCTTCCCGTAGGCCATTGAGGCGCTTTTTTTTCTTTATTGCATGGAATAGGCCATTGAGGCACATTCGTTCAGCTCGGTTAAAGGGAGAACTTGTGTGTCTTGTGGTCTAATATGCTAACTAGAGCGTGCAATTTAAAGAGGTACCATTTAAGAAAGAAAACAAGAAGTAAACATTAACAACACTGTAAGCTCTACTCAAGAAATCCAAAAGAGCAATACCTCCTAGGCTTCCTATAGGAATGCGGTGGCCAGTTAGTTATTGAAACTCGTTACATAATAGTTAGAGGTTGAGTAAATCCACTATAGGCTCTATCAAGGAAAGATAAAGGAGGTTCTTTTGAATCTCTCAAAAGATTTGCAAAAGACGATCAATGAAGTGTTTCAATAGCACTATCTTTTCGTGTTCCTATAACAATGCGGTGAACAATTAGTTATTGGAACTCATTAGGTAATACTTACAGAGGTTCAGTAAAGCCACTATAGGCTCTATTGAGGAAAGCTAAAAGAGCTTCGATTGGATCTCCTTAGAGAGTTGCAGAAGACACTCATTAAATTATTTATATAGCAAAGCCTCATTGCATTTCTATACGGATGCGGTGGCCAATTAGTTATTGAAACTCGTTACATAATAGTTATAGAGGTTCAGTAAATGCACTATAGGCTTTAATGAGGAAAGCTAAAAGAGCTTCTATTGGATCTCTTTAGAGAGTTGCAGAAGACACTCATTAAAGTATTTCTATAGCAGTTCCTCATTGCATTTCTATAAGAATGCGGTGGCCAATTAGTTATCGAAACTCGTTACATAATAGTTATAGAGGTTCAGTAAATCCACTATAGGCTCTATCGACAAAAGCTGAAACAGTTTCTATTGAATCTCCTTAGAGAGTTACAAAAGACACTCATTACAGTATTTCTATACCAGTACTTCTTTGTGATCCTATAAGAATGCGGTGGCCAATTAGTTATTGGAACTCTTTTAACATACTACATACAAAGTTAAAAGCAACACGATAGATTCTATTGAGAAAACTAGAAAGAAATTCTAAAGCAACACGATACAAATTTTTGTAAGGGGAGCTTATAAGAGTCCTCTCAATCTTTTTAACTGTAGAGCGCAATCCTCAGCTGGTTCACGCGGGCGCTTTGCAAGTCATATTGAGGGCGACAGTAGCTGCAAGTTCGTTCTTTCCCCTTGTTTCGTCTCCTTCATACGTTTACGAATGGTGCTGTTCAGGCGTCTGTTCGGTGTGACGATCACCTCGTCGTTCCTATCCCCATACTCCCTTTCTCGCAGGCTTCACCGGACACCCACTGTGCCGGCGGTCTTGCCGCCTCCAGAAGCCCGAAGCTCGTGGCGAGAGCTGGGCTGTGGCCTGCGTCTGAAAACGGCCTTCTACATCGGCCGAATCTGGTTGCAGCCTTGGTGTGCACCCAGGTGCCTGTGAATCGAGTGGGAATCGCCGTCAGTAACGCAAATGGCTGGCGTCCCTTGGCCAGTATCGCGCGAGAGGCTTTCGCGGCTTGTTTCTTTCCGCACAGCAGGCACCGTGGCTTGCCTTCGTGTGGTGCTAAAAAGTGCTAAAAAACAGTGCACCTCTAGTCAGAGCGTTATATTGGTGCTAAATAGGGTAACAAAAAATGTGGGCTTTATTTCGCACAGGAAGCGATTTCTGAAGACATATATTACACAACTTTAATCTAAACTTACTGCTTAATTTTTACATTCACTGCCTCTCTCTCTCTGTTCAATGTGTTCAAATACAAATCACACGGTTTGCTGGCTGAAATTCTGCTGAATGTTACTAACATTAAGCTTTTTTTCCTGATCGTTCTATAGTGCGTCGTAATCTGCGTTTTCTAGGTCGTCTTCGCCCCGAAGGAGACGCGAAGCAGCAGAACTCACAGCTGCAGCTTCCCGATCTTGAACAGTCCTACACTGCAAGCACTCAGGCACCGGTGCACGGTTTTCGTTTTCGGGTCGAACGGACACCTCAGCCAGCCCCTTCGTCTGCCTGTGTGACGCGGAGGGAGCCTGGCGGTGGAGCGGCAACGATGCTGCCACACATCGCCCAAAGCGCAAGCGGGCACCGTTCCGTAGCACCGAAACCCGGCGGGAAAGCCGACCCGACGATGCGGGGGTGGCAGCGCGGCGTCGTAGTCGCCGGCCGGTCCCCCTCTGCGCGTTCCGGCCGATTGGCGCCTGATGGACGTCCACTCGCTGACCCGCAGCCACCCCCGTCTGGCACGTTTGTAAATGATCCTCCCTCCTGCCAAAATGGCTGGGGTCAAGCTAGCACTTTGTCATCCCGCTGCCACGGGCCCGGATGGTCAGCGCCTCGTCCCCAGGAAAGCCCCGGCGATGATGCAGCCAGCTCTGGGCTCAGAACTGGCCGGACAATGGAGTACTCCTTAAGTGCGCCGCTCCGTCCGCTGCGCTGGCCGCGCGTGGCCCCCGTCGGTCGATTTCTGTCAGGACGCGCATTAGTTTCGATGAGCTCGTCCGCTCGCGTTCTTTACCTTCACGCTTTATTTGTCCGCCTAAGCGCGCTGGCAGGGCGCAGTTGTGTTTTCTTTCATTTTTCCCTCGCTGAGCGCTATTAGCGATGATCGCGAGGCTTTTCTGCGCAGGTCAGGCTTGTGGGTGCTTTCTAATGACTGAGCTGGCTTTCCCACATGAAAGTTCTGGTCAGCGCAAAGCGGATGATATAGGAAAGCACAATCAGTGAAACTTCTGAAGGCGGAAACAGTGTCGCAGAAGCCACTGTAAAGAAAGCCGGTAATATATTTGCTACGGTGTCAGTAAACACACCCACGCCTCTCGCAATAGCGGCATTTCTTACGTATACAAAAAAGATTATATGGAAACAAGGAAAGAACTAAAGAGCTCAGGCGCGATTGTGCCGACACAAAAGACGCAAACGAATCGCGTAACTAGCAACCGAATGTTTACTGTTCATGAGATGCGTCTAGCTCTGCGCTGTTTTATTATTTGTTTGTTGCCATGGGCTAACCACCCCAATTTCACATTGTACAGAATAACACGGAAACATCTTGCGTATGTTTCTCCAATGGCAAAGTTGGAACCTTGGTTTATGGTTTATACGGGTTTAACGTCCCAAAGCGACTCCGGCTATGGGGGACACCGTAGTGAAGGGCTCCGGAAATTTCTACCACCTGGGGTTCTTTAACTTGCACTGACATCGCACAGTACACGGGCCTCTAGTATTTCACCTTCATCGAAATTCTAACGCCGCGGCCGGGATCGAACGCGCGTCTTTCGCGTCAGCAGCCGAGCGCCGTAACCACTGAGCCACCGCGGCGGCAGTTGGAACCGCATTTTTGGAGTCTGTTGTAAGCTAGCGCTCGTGTGTTCCATGTGTCTTCCTTTCTTGCGCCCTCGTCTCTTAGTGCGTTGTACAATTCCGTAATGAGAAACCAACGAGCCCAAACTGCCACGTTAGTCAATTTCCGTAGAGATTCGGAGGGTGTTATAGGAGTTTTTTTTTTTCTTCTACACATTTGGAAATGATCGTAATTTTTACGACTTTAGTTATTTTGTTCCAAACTTCAAACAACAATTTTCTGATACACAGATGCTGTCTCCCTACAAGAAAGGTTATTAGCGGCAAAAACATTACGTGGTTCTTCACAACTTGTTGTAATATAAATAAGCGTTTTTTCCTATGTTTTTGCCCGAAACCGCAGCACGCACTGTTCAGTTCATGGTACAGAACACCGAGAAATCCGTTTTAACGTTCACGCTGGATGCAAGGAAGATAGCCAGACTCAGTGCGCAACGTGGAAGCAGGGGTCAGTCTAGGACACGCGTTCGCTAGAACGGTATTAGTTCAACAACTACCCTTGGTACTACAAGGACGTTGTTGCAAGAGAGGTAACAAGGTCATTTTGTTGCAAAATGAGAGCAAATAACTGCTTATGAGTCTCGAGCGTTCAAGGTGATCCGGACTTTACGTTCAGGCTTGTGGTTTGCACCCGGCAACAGAATGACGCGCACAGTGTATTGCGCGCGCAGTATGTTGCCTAAAACATCTGCCACAGTTTGGCAGTACTGTCGAAAAATGTAGCCATTTTCACTAACACTTTTGAGCTCGGTACCTGCTGGTCACTGCTGGAAAAAGGTGTAGAGACTTCTCGCCCGAAAGGCGTCAGTCGATGAATATAAGGTAACAACGATGGAAAGCTGGGCTAGCCCGTGTTTGGTCATTTGAAGAAACAGTGCGTAAGACGACGGGACAAGGCGAGAAAAAGATGCAGCGCTGAGTCTGTCTTTTTCTTGCCTTATGCCGTCTTGCTTTCTGTTGCTTCCAAATGGCGTTTAGCTGACAAACCTTTTGCTGTGATGGGGCAATCGAAAGCCGCATGCAATATTTTCTGAAAACGTGATGAGACAACAGATGAGTTGTGTACTATACTGCGTCAAGGCGCTGCTTTTTAATTAGGTTCACGAATCCTCACCAACTAGCCGAGCTACAAACGGTTGTCATATTTAAAAGTGGCAGCTGTCAGGGCCTCATACCGCGACGTCGAGGTCTGAGTGGTGGCGCAGGTGCTAGAGGAGGCCCTCGTGCGCCCGTGCTTTATGACGGGGCATGTAAAGCTGGCCAGGTGGTAGGCCGACTGCGCTGCGTTCCCTCTTTTAGATGCGATGAGAAAGCTAGAGAAAACAGAACCTGCTGCTACACAAGTGTTACAAGCTTGCTACACAAGTGTTACAGCCGCAGCAAAGAGAACGCGGCCTGAAGACCCTGCGATGCGTGCCGCGAAGCTGTGGCAAGTCAGCTTCAGTGTCAGGACCCCATAGCACGTGGTGCACAAACCAAAGCAAGGTGGCGTCGGAGTCAAGCGAAAGCCGACGGAGCCACGGAGGCGCTACAGAAGAAATTCCGCGACAACCCATTTGGTTACAGTTGATCTGTTTATGATCGCCTGCGGTTCCGCAACGACCTCACGTCATTAACATCGGCTTTTGCCACTCTACCCTGCAAGAGGTGTTTCCGGCAGTCGACTTCACTGCATTGAACTTGTGCAACAACTGTCGCGAAATTTCGCTATACATTGCCGCAACTTTGCCGTCACTTTTTTTTAGTCCCACTCTTTGCAGCTGTGTTGGGCAGTTTGTCGCACGTTGTCGCTCAGTGAGATGTTCGTAAGGAAATGCATTGAAATTTTGGAGGGCAACCACTCAGTTGTTTGGGGCAGGCTCCCTCCAAAATCGTAGTTTTAAGGATAAATCCAAATTCATAAATATTTAGCGGCGAATTGTTTTTGGAGTTTTTGGATTTATCTGAAATCGCAGGACAATACTTGAATGATTAATGGTAGCAGCCATGACCTTAACATCGCATGAAAAGTTAACAGACCTCATTTAATAAAAAAAGCTTCATATTACACAAAATAAAAAATAAAACTCAGCAATCTAAATGAACGCAGTGTCTCACTTGAGGATGTCAACTCATAATGGTTTGGTTTATGGTGTTTTAACGTCCCAAAGTGACTCAGGCTATGAGAGACGTCGTAGTGGAGGGCTCAGGAAATGTCGACCACACATGGGGTTCTTTAACGTGCACTGGCATCGCACAGTACACGGGCCTCTAGAATTTCGCCTCCATCGAAATTCTACCGCCGCGGCCGGGATCGAACCCGCGTATTTCGGGCCAGCAGCCGAGCGCCATAACCACTCAAAACTCATAATGATACAACTGGTCAAGTTCAGCTCAGAAGGTAAATGGTGCCCACTGATTACTCCTGTTGTTTGGAATACAGCTTTCATACAAGTAGAAAAGTGTGTGCACACGGAGAATATTTCTGTGTTATCGACACTGACGCTACAAGTTTGCTCGATGACTGTGCAGAGGAAAAAGCGACTACCTTTAATCAATGTTTTTTTCTGTGAAGTTGAGAGAAGTGTAATTAAGTGCGTAGTTTGCGTTTAGGCCATTCGAGGAAACTCTTGTTGAGAACAGAAAAACTTTGATAATTATATTTCGCTGCCGTCCGAGCTCATCTTTTGGTTCATTGTCGGTGGTAAGCGCAAAACCCCCAATGAACTACTATTACCGACTCGCCCAATCATTCATCCTTGATCTTTTTGTGCTAGAGCAGTATTAACAGTAATTTTTGCAATTGTAAATTCAATTTCACTGCAGAACAATGGAAAGTTTTTTTCAGGTGCATGAAGGCGGCGTGCAAGACCGCGACATTTGATGTTGTGTTATCTTAGGGTAGATAAGTGCACATCAGACCGTTACCACATCAGACTTAAAGTATTCGAAGCAGAAGCCTGAGCTAGTTGGTGCAGATTCAGAATGGCTGATAACAACATACACTGGAAGAGACGCCAAACAGAGTGGAAAACACCACATGCGCTAAAAAAGCGCAATTGATGCCTTAATCTTTCTTTTGTGTCTCTTCCGGTTTGCGCTGTTTTCCAGCATTTAAGTGCGCGTATTCTTTTCCCCTTTGTAGCCTGAGTACTGGCAGCAACTGAAAAACGTTTTATACAAAGCTCGTAATTGGTGCACGAAGAAGGGAATAGTAGATTAGCAACATATTTAATTAATTTCGCTTCACTTGATTCATCTTAAAGAACCCTTTCAGAAGGTATTACATAAGGGGTGGGTTATTATTTTCATCAATGACAAATAGAAGTCATTGCCATGAAATATAAGTGGTTACAGAATCTAAAAATGCAGATGGGCACATGAAATGGCAGCAATATCGGTGGGAATGGCATTCCTGTTCACAACAGTTGGGAGAAAAAAGTAACCTGAAAAAGTTGCAGTACGAGACACAGGTCGGGCAGTCTGAGGCGGATGGGCAGTGCGATGAGATATGCGGGTCGGATGACCAGTGTGTTTGATTTAGAGAGCTATGGAAAAACTTTTGTTAGAAAACAGAGGCTGGCGATGCGGCGGTGAGCTGCGAGGCTTTCAAGACCGGAATTTGTCTTCAGAAATCAAACGCAGATGGTATACGAATATGCAGAATAATTGAAACGAATAGCGCGGTTTTGAACTGGGTGGTCGTATGATTCTGTTCCATTTGGGGTAGGGAAGTCCACAGAATAGGTTGTTTATTCTTGAGCAGTTCTCGAGATCGTCCAGATCTGTGTCTTTCTCAGAAAGCTGGCGAGTAGTTCTAGTAGTGTTAGTCTGGAGTGTTTCGATTTCTGTTCGCAGGGTGCTAAGGCTCTTACCTCGGGCTTCGAGGTCAGCAAATCGTTCGCTTAGGGCAGATATTGTTTCATCTGTTTCTACTAGTTGCTTTTTGAGGCCTTGGACTTCGGAGGTAAGTCTTGACTATTCAGCGGTCAACTTTTGCAGTTCAGCCAAAACATCATCAGCATTACAAAACATACAAACCCTTTCCGTCTAGACAAAGCCTCTTGAATATTGTCTAGTGTGTGCTGTGTGTGCCATCGTGCAGTCTGCTTTCAAACTAGTTGCTTAACTAATGCATTTCTGCCAATGCCGGGGTTTATTTCGAGCAGCACACAAATATTTGCCTTTTTGACTGTATGTCATTGTTCTGGTTAGAAAAATAGAAGTTTTCCTCGCTGCGTTTGGGTCAGTATCGTCCTACTGATGACCACGACGTCGTTGGTTGAGTCTCGGCCGCAGTAGCTGTATTTCGATAGCGGTTAAATGCAGAAAACCTCCAGTACTGAAACTTCTGTGCTCGTTAAAAAAACAAAACAAACCTGATGGTGAAAATAATGCGCAGCCGTTTACTACGCTGTGCCTCATGAGGCTTTGCATAGTCGCGTCCTCTACTATGGTACTCAACAGTCCAGCAAGTAGAAGTTACAATATATTTCTTCATTTTTTTCAGTCAAATACGTTGAATAATCTTGCAAATGCATTTATTTATTTCATTTTATTTATTGCTTCTGCAATCTTTTGCGCGAGACCTTAGCAGGGTGGGCATACAATATACATGAGAACATATGCTGGAAACAACACAGTTCCAGGATCTTTCAATAAAAATGAAATGAGGAAAACTCAGGAACAGGAATGCGAAAAATATAAAAGTGCAAATGCAACACAACGACATCATAGAGTAAAAAAATGCATGGAAATTAAATTTGGGTTGCAATCATTTTTTAGTGAACTTTCTGTTACCGCATCATTAGTGAGATTATTCCAGACTACAATTGTACTGGGGAAAGGAGAATACTTACAGGAGTTCGCGCATTTAATGGTGCTGTGAAATCGTGCCGCTGTCTTTTGTTATATCCAGAGGAATACGATATAATGTTGGATGTTTTAATATTATATTGACCTTTGATTAATCAAAAAAAAAGAATTTCAAACGACAAATGCGGTTTCTGTAAGAGAAAGAATTTCAAACGGCAAATGCGGTTTCTGTAAGAGACTGAAAGCAAGCCACTTTGATTAAGAATATGAGTGATAGATGTGCGCCATAAGTGTTATAAATAAAGCGTACTACTTTAGCCCTCACTACTACTTAACCTTCAGCCGCTCATTTTGTTCTCGTCTCCAGTGCTCACGCAATGGGACGGTTCAAGACACGACAAAATATTCAGGAAGATATCGGTTAGTGTTTCTTCACGAAGAACTCATACAATGTACAAAGAATCATTAACAAGGACATTTTGTTTGGTTTATTACGTTATTTGTTTGCAACTGAACGTCTTCATGACATTAAAGGACAAAGCTTTTACAGCACGGCAGTTTACTCACAACCGCCGAGGATGCCACTGTTTCGCTAATATTTCTTCGGCGTCGCATATGCGCGATTCTCTTTGCCGTTACACCTGGTTACTTCTGCTAGTGCACTTTTTTACCTGCAAACTCTCATTAAATACCCTGCCTTGGTGAACACGCTAGCGTTATTCCCTCAAATGTTCAGTGAAGTTCAGGTCACTCTTTCCTGAGATCGGCCGATCCAATGCTGACAGCGATGAACGAAACAGGTAAAAGGCTTAGCAAGATAGTATAATTATGCTAACATGGTCTCCATCGGTCGCTACGATCACGGCGAACTGTTAGCGGTCTCACCGTATCAAGCTAAGCTATAATACGGTAGACAGTATACTTTGCGAATATACTTCCCGCAAAGACCACAGCGTAGAGCCACGAAAGAATCCAAGCCTGAGGTTTTGCGAGAATGCTAAAAACTGTCAAGTCACGTGATAAACGCACTTCAGCAAAATTTCTTGTCATACGTAAGGAATCAGTGGTGCTACCCACGACTCAAGGTTCCCCTCCACGTGTTCAAAGGCCTTCCCATTGAGCTCAAGCTTCCGAACGGGTGAATTAGGCCAGAGAACGCGACTCTCAGAACAAGAGCATTTACCCTTCAAATGCGATGCTTGATACCGACGCCAAGTATTACTTTTTGCGATGCAACGCAGATTCCACCCACCACGGTGGCTTAGTAGCTATGGCGTACGGCTGCTGAGCACATAGCCACCGGTCCATATCCTGGCCGCTGCAGCTGCTTTTCTATGGAGGCGAAATCTAAAATAAAAAAATGTCGCAGGACGGTTGTGAGCTTTTAAAGCGAACGCTGGAGCGTTAGGCGACTTGTGATCACCAAGAAACAGATACATATTAGAGCTGATATAGTAGAGGGGGCGTTCAAACCACTAGGCCACCGTAGCGGTGTCTTAGTGGTTAGAGTAGCCGCATCGCAAGCTTGTTGTGCTGGGTGGGGCAGGAGATGCCGCGTGGTGGGTGCATTTTTACTGGTGGGTGCCCCGCGGCCGGCTTACGTACGCTGACGCAAACTAAGCGAAGCTGAGGGAAGTGTTAAGAAGAGCTAATGTTATAAAATGTCAACGCGCTGCGCGATGCCAGTGCACGTGAAAGGGCCTCAGGTGGTAAACGAAAAATCTGGAGCCCTGCACTGCGGTGTCTCTCATAGCCCACCGGAATTTTTGAGACGGTAAATCTCACATAACACAACAGCACTGCTTGCAGTTAGGTTGCTCTCACGCTTTTGTTAATAGCGACAGAAGTGAAATGATGTGTATTTTGACATGAGCTGTAGTCAATGGTTTTGCATGTAAAAGTGCAGGAGGAAGTGCGAACACCACACACGGGACCTTCCAGCCACGATAAGCAGCAAGAAAAAGTGCAATGGGTGACGCCTGACTCTGTGAGCTGTGCCACTGTGGCGTTTATAAACACTCCCCAAGTGCTTCACGTAGCAGAAATACGCTCCCCGTGGAGACCGAGTTCGAAGTGAGCGGCGAAAGAGCAATGACCATCTCAAGCCACGACCCACAAGCGCAAATGACAGCAAGCAGCAGCGAAACCAGCTGCGCTCAAGCACTGTTCTATCTTCGCAGCTTTTGACGGGCCGCTATCTTTCTTGTGATAGCCTTCGCGGTGGTACTGCCTCCCGCCTGCTGAATTTCCAGCGGCTTCACAAGCAAGCGAAGCTCTTCGGATGGCGGTTATCTACTGGGGTACTTTACTATTGGCGACATCCGCCGATGGGTGCCTCTCGCACAGCCCAGCGTCGGTATAAATAAGGAGACATCGATGACTGAGCTCCGCTAAGAGCGGAACCAGCTATTCGCTCCGACACATTTTCTTCTGTATACGCAGGTAAGTCTACTTATTTTACGAACCTGTTCCTTACTTTTTGCGCATTTATTTCGCCGTGGCTTCTGCCATATTTTCATTTCTGTAGTGCAATGGTTTCTCATATAGCCGGCCTCATGAAGCCGGGAATGACAATCTCTCTAATCCCTTTAGATTTATCTGACATTAACACTGTGTCCAAGTCAGGCTTGTAGCCTGAAATTTTTCTCGGGAGGAGCACGAGGTAACACTTTTGTAGCGCAGGTGGGGATGCTGGGCGGTATGCGCCCAAAACGAGTAAAAAAAAAAGGGGGGGGGGGGGTTCTTGTGACACACTTCCTGTGCACTGAAGTGTTCGTGTTCTTTTCTCTTTATTTTCCTCGTTCTCGTTCTCACCTGTAGCTCACTTTTGTTTTAAGGCGAGCTTTGCTCACCATTCATGACTACAATGTAATGTGTGCCATGTGCCTTTCATGTGCCCGTCAATACAGTCGTGCCCCGATATATAGAACACGCTTGTTCCGAATTATTATCTATATCGAGCACACAGATTATCCCCGTTCAAAATAATGTGTAAAAGTGTAGGAAAGTCGCACTTTATATCGAATTACAATTTTGACGGTCGTTCGATACAGCGAACTGAGCGCCGCGCCCCTGCAAGTGGCGCATTTAGAGGCGCCCCTTGATTACTTTCCGCGCGCGGAGACGAGTCGGTTGCGTGTTCTTGGCACCTGCTGGTAGTGAAGATGTGAACGTGGGGTGCGCTTTACGGTGGCCTTTGAGCTCTTGCACTCCACGGCGCATCATTGTAATGCGGTGAAGCCAACTTAACTAGCTAAAGCCAGCGGTGGTGCTCGCGAGGCGTGCCTCGTGCTGCCGAAGGTTTCAGTGACTGATTGCTCCGTTTATTTCGTACTGGTAACAGAGTTAGGCGTCTAATTATATGCAGTGTAAAGTTCTAAAGCGCAGCGGCTTCAATGCGAAGCAGGATAGACCCAGCAATGCTTAACGAACGGTGCTCTGCCAGGACGCCGGCGGGCGGCACGTCGTTTCGAGAAGCACGTCACTAGCGAGGGTGCAATGTATTCTCGCTTCTAGGTTAGAGATAAGCCCATCTAATGCCATTTCTCGTTCTCCGAATTACATATATATGCAACTATGCTGCGATCCCTTTCGAGTTCCATATATACTCGATGACATTGCCGATCAGCTTACTGCCCGTTGCCTGCAAGGTATTTACTAAGGTAACCGCTAATAGAGTCAGGGCAACCTCAGACTTTAATCAACCAAATGATCAGACAGGCTTTCGTAAAGTATATTCCACAATAGATCGCATACACACTATCAATCACCTGATAGAGAAATGCGCAGAATATAATAAACCCCTATATATAGTCTTCGGTGATTATGAGAAAGCATTTGACTCGGTGGAAACCTCAGCAGTCATACAGGCATTGCGTAATCAGGGTGTAGAAGAGCCTTATGTCAAAATACTGGAAGATATATATATAGCAGCTGCACAGCTACCATAGTTCTCCATAAAGTCAGCAATAAAATTCCAATAAGGAAGGGCGTCAGGCAAGGAGACACGATCTCGCCAATGCTATTCACCGCCTGTTTACAGGAGGTATTCCGAGGCCTCAACTGGGAACAGTTGGGGATACGAGTTAATGGAGAATACCTAAATAATCTGCGATTCGCAGATGATATTGCCTTGCTGAGTCACTCAGGGGATGAACTGCAAATCATGGTCAATCAGTTATACAGACAGAGCAGAACGGTGGGTATAAAAATTAACATGCAAAAAACGAAAATAATGTTCAACAGTCTAGCAAGGGAACAGCAGTTCACAATTTGTAGCGAGGTGCTGGAAGTGGTAAGGTAATACGTCTACTTAGGGCAAGTAGTGACTGCTGATCCGGATAATGCGAGGAAAATAACTAGAAAAATAAGACTGGGGTGGAGCGCATATGGCAGGTTCTCTCAGATCATGAATAGCAGTTCACCGATATCCCTCGAGAGAAAAGTGTACAACAGCTGTACCTTGCCGGTACTCACCTACGGGGAAGAAACGTGGAGGCTAACGAAAGGAGTTCAGCTTAAGTTAAGAACTAAAACGGCTGTTTGGGCTTGTTGGTTAGTGATCATGGTTAAAGAATGCAGCGCGAAAAGACAAGGACAAACGAAGAAGTGCACAGGACTGGCGCTGACCTGTGCACTTCTTCGTTTGTCATTGTCTTTTCGCGCTGCATTCTTTTACCATGATTAAGTTAAGAACAACGCAGCGAGCATGGAAAGAAAAATGATAGGTGTAACGTTAAGAGACCGGAAGCGGGCCGAGTGGGTGAGGGAAAAAACGCGTGTGATTGGCATCCTAGTCGAAATCAAGAGGAAGGAATGGGCTTGGGCAGGGCATGTACTGCGAACGCAAGATAACCGCTGGTCCTTAAGGGTAACGGAATGGATTACAAGAGAAGGCAAGCGTAGCAGGGGATGGCAGAAGGTTAGGTGGGAGGATGAGATTAGGAAGTTTGCAGGCATAGGGTGGGCGCAGCTGGCAAAGGAAAAGGTTAATATGAGAGACATTGGAGAGGCATCTGCCCTGCAGTGGGTGTAGTCAGGCTGATGATGATGATGATATACTCTATATATACTGTATCTGGCGGAAGGCGATGTTTCTTCCTGTTTGTTTCAGGCAAATGTCAGCCTGATTGCTGATTCAGTCCATTGGCTTCGATTGGATATTTAATCGATCGGCTAAGTGAATGTTGTCGACCGGCCGTCCATAATAGTTACCAACATGCCTTCATTCATCCAATGGCTATCTTCTGCTGAGCGTTTATGACAAATCCTGCGTTTATGACAAGCCAACGTAAACAGCCTCTTGTGCAAAAGCGTCACTTCAGCCTAGTGTATTAGTGGCTGCTAGCGCGAACCACACCAGAAACACGGACTGAGCGCCGATCACGCAAAACCTTTTGTTTATGTCGTTCCTTCGGACTGCTCTTTTCTGCTTATTTCGGGTCATGGCCAGAACCAAGAAAGACTCTTGTGCCATCTTCCCAGCGATTCGAACAAGGGTTGCGGCCGCTGCAGCAGCCTGTTCCCAGGAGTTTGAATGCCACCTCCGGAGAGTTACAGTCTCTCGGATCACGTAAACAAACTAGCACAAAGGTTCCGTTTGACTCCGGGTGGGCCACCCGGTTGTCTTCTGCGGCTACGTCATAAGACAAGCCCTGGGATAATGTGGGGACAAGAGGGGACATAATGTGGTGACATGTCCTCTCTTTATACAGGGCATCACTGCCCTTTATTACCTCTCTCTCTCTCGTCCTGAATGCGCAGCATATAAACTTCGTGCATAAGGCTCTTTCTACCTCTGTAACTTCGCATCTATCCTCCCCCGGGCTCGACCCTGAGCCAGAGGAACCGACAACCCCGCTGCCCCAGTCCCAGCACTATTGGATGACGCTGGGATCAACCAGCACCAGCTATCCTGGTGTGGTGGGTGCCCCGTGTTTGATTATTAATTCTCCATACTTCTCTAGCGCACTCTTTTTAGCTGAGTTTGGTGCTGTTAGATTATTTCTCAAAATTTTGCTGTCACTGGCCAAGAATTAAGTTGTTTGTGAGCGGAGTTCAGCTGACGGCAAACGACACAAGGTGCGAAGTCAGAATGGGCAAGTTCCTTTCCACGCAAGTTCTCATCCCTTTCTCCTCGTGCACGACCCCCCACGACGATGGCGCTTCCGAGCACTAACAGCCTACAGCAAGCTGCTTACTGCAAAAATGAGCATCACGACCAGAGCGCTGGTTTTCCACACTGAATGTACTCCTGGATACATCACGCTGGAAGACACTTTGAACAACAACAAACGTTTGTCGACGTCTTCAGGATATACAGCGACCGATGCAGTGATCTCAAATGCGAAAAGCCATTCTTTCCCCTTAGCCACCGCATACAGCTAAGGCTCCGGGCAGCGGAGTGTTTGGCTATGCGCTGTGGCATCTGGCATTTATTTCGAGCAAGTAGTCAAACCAAACTTCTCCCTAATTGTTATTTTAGCTCTGACGAGGAGTTGCTGCTCCTTTAAGTAGCCAAAGAAACCTCACCAGTTGAGAGATATAGCGCCAAGAATCTCAGTTGCCTGCAAAGGCGCACCATTTGGCAGCGGCGTCATCTTTCGGCCTCACTGCTACCACGCAACCTGTGGGCGTTGGAAAACGACAATTGGCCTTGCGAGTTTTTTTATGCCAGGAAAAGAAACTGGCAGATGCTCCAGGTGAGAGTTTCTCGCGAATGGGGCAAGTTCGACGGTTCTCGCATAAAATTGAATGGGCAGCTCTGGTTTGATGACTCTGGTATTCATGCAGTGTCAAAAATTTGAAAATGACACCTTGCTCGACGTAGGCAGAAGCGTTCGCATTTCCAGAACTTGAAATTCCCTTCGCTTCAACCGGTCATCGGGGCCACACTACTCCATTTGAAAGAAGGTAGCAGGAGGGCCTGGCGCCGGGCGAAAGATTAGCCGGCCCCTTGTCCTTCGAATATGTGTCGAATTTATGTAGGGTCTCTGGGTAAGTTTTCAGAGTACCGCGAAACTCCTTTCCCAGCCACCGCATTTGGAAGCTTCATGGCTGGCCCTGACTAATGTTCCTTGCACTGCAATCCCATCCGTGGATCCCTGTGTAGCCGCCTCGCAACTCCGTAATTATAAGTGACAGGTTATACTTCCTCGTAGTTGGCACAGCCAACTTCGGAGATATCGTGAATGAACGGTAAGACTAAACGGGAAGCTATAATTTTTGTAACTCGTTAAAGCAATACCTTGAGCGCGTATGTGGGTCCTTCAGGAGAACCCAGAGGCTTTGGAAGCACGCTGCTCTATGAGAAGCTTCTGCAAATCATGGAGTTTATTGTTTGGCAACACTGGGCCGCGGCTGTTATGATCCTTACTAGCTCGGCGGCGCGGGGAAAAGAAATGGGGTGCTCCGAAAACTTATCCAGTGACTCTAATTTATGGTTACTAAGAGCGTCCCTTTCCAAACGGGGTGGGGGCGGCTGCGCTCGGAGCCTTTTTACAACGCAGCTATTTGTAGACAATCCCCGCTGTATTCGTCGGCGTTGCCTTAGTAGCACGGTAAGTCACGTGACCAGCCGTGTTCAGCCGTGATCAGCCGTGATCATGCGAGCGAGGGTTTCACGTAACCCCGCCGGCAGCATGACCAAATTCCGTGACGCCAACGCAAATGGAACCGTCCGGCGCAAAACCTTCTCGGCCACCCATGTGTCCTCCGCGCCATGACGTCCCCGCGAGAATGCCCCGAAAAGAAGACGAGGAGCAATCGGAATTTCAAAACCCTCCAATTCATAAATCACAAAAGCATACAGCTGTGCTGTATACACACATTAATGAGGTTTGTGGTCGTCCACGCCCTTTTTTTCTCTGTGTTTGTTCCATTTTTTTTAATTTTTGAAAATCCCAATTTTGAAGTTTACCCTGCTAGAGTACAAATTCCACTGGCTTTAGGATATATCGACTCGAATCCTTAAGGTAAGTGGCCTGCTCGAATAGGTAAGTGGCCTGCTTTTAAACCACGAATGCTCCGACCGTTTCTAACTAACGTTTACCGCGTATGCGTTAACTCTAAAGCTTCATAGCTACCGCGCACTGCATATGAATAATCAACTTGGGCATATTTCTTTTTGTAGCTGCGCGGAGCGTCGCCCATGTGTGCCGCCTGTAGAGTATAACACGAAGGTGCTGTCGTGCAGTGTGTGCGCAACCGATCTGCATGTCGTACACCCTTGCCAGAACGACGCAGTAGGCGGTATTTAACCGAACCATACCTCGAAGCAAGACCTACTGAACTAGAGACCTGCACACTTGGCACTGCTCCAGCGCGCACCTTCTAGTTCATGCCTTTTGCCGCTAGGGGAGGGCAGCTACGGGCGGCTTGACGCTAGAATTAACCCGTTGAGCAAGATGGTATCGGTTATTTTACTTCAAGGATGTAATAGTTTTGTCATTTGTCTACGTTTTGAGTATTCATCATTCATCCATTACCTTAGCAAAGATGCCAGAAAGTCTTACGTATGCATGCGCGCAAACAAAATATTCACCGCTAGGATTTAAAGAAATGTCATATTTGCATCGTTCATTACTAGGTTTCAAAATAATGAGACAGGACAAATGCACAGGGAGGCAGTGAGAGGAGAGAAATAATTTGTGAAAAGCAGACGATGATGATGATCATGACAAACAGGCCAATAAGTTAACGGCCAATAAGTTAACGAAAGTTGGCGCACGCAGTCCCATAGGACCCCGCCAAGTGTGCAGGTCTCTAGTTCAGTAGGTCTTGCTTCGAAGTATCAATGAGGAGCCTAGAAAAAGCGGACACGTGTATACTTGACGCACGTGTATGCGTGCGTGAAGTAGGCCTTCGCTTTTTCCGCAAATCTAGCAGAGGACTAGGGCCCTTAAGGGGAGATAGTGTGTGTGAAACGAGCGCATCATTCTTTGGTTTCTATTCGTCTTTTCGTATCTTTTACCGAGTGTAAATGCACCGGAGCAACGTCCGTCGTTCACACCATACCCAAACTGGCAACAATGTATATTCGTTAATACTGACAAGTTAAACATACCTGAGGAGTGGATTGTTCACTAAGTGTTTGTAATAAGTTGACGACTTGGCTGCACAATAAACGAACGAACGGCAACCTACGGGATGTCAATGTTGAGTGCCCATAAAACAAAAAAGCACAGCTGCCAAGACCAGCCATTACAGGCTGTTTCTGGTTGCTCTTAACTAGTCTGAACTAATTCGAGTCTCCACAGCGCTACTCTTTCTTCGCTTTGCTTGTGTTGGTGAATACACCGTGGTAGCTCATTTGATTGCTTTGTAGTTCCAATCCAGCTGGATCGAATCCTGGCTGCGGTAGGCGCATTTCGATGGAGGCGAAATGCAAAAACACCCGTGTGCTGTGCGACATCAGCGCATGTTAAAGAACCGCAGGTGATCTAAATTAACCAAGGAATTCCCCTACGGTGTTTCCCGATCATATATCCCGTGTGTCGGTTTGTTAAACAGCGTACCGAAAGAGAACAGAGAAAACAGCCTCTAAAACAAGGACGCAAGCAGAAAGAGACGCACATGAGCGCTGACTAACAACTGGAATTTGAATTCTGAACAAGGCATATGAGTAGGTAGTAGGAAGGGGTGGAAAAAATGGGGATAACTGCGCGTTCGCCGGGATTCAGTGTAGTCACGTCACAAAGTACGAATATTACAAACGAGGGCGCACAACTGAAGCTAAAAGAGAAAGGAACCGACGGTGTAAAGGGCCGTGACAGGCGAAAAACTTTAGTGCTAGTAAGAACGGGTAAAAACGATAAAACACGTGGCCAAAAGTCTGTGTAAAAGCGTTAAGATCATATAGGCACAAAGGAAAATAAAAACGGTAAAAACGAGGGAAAAAAGGGATTGAAGGTCATTAGAGGAAAAGGAGACCAGCGGAATAAGTACCCATAAATAGGCATGTGGAAGGTGTTAAGCATTTGCCGTGCCACCTAGGAATTTCAACTTCTCCCGAAACACACAGAGGGAGGGTGTGTTTATACGCTGGTCATTGGCATGATGGATATCTAGTGCGTCTATGATTTCCCGGGATAGTCTTTTTTCCTCTTCTGCCTATGATGATGCAAAGATGAAAGTCGGGAGTGCAGTTTTCTTCCCCGATTTTAAGCGTTGCGTCATATGTTGCTACGAATAGCTACTGCGAACCTGACGTGTTATATGCAGCCAGTAGCGGAGCGCTGTCATGCGCTCAGTGTTCAAAGCTAGCGCGCCTGACAACGACAATTCGAATTTTGGATTCATGTAGCAAAAATAGTTTCACAACAAAAAAATTGATCCTTCTATTGATGCATTACAACTTTCTTATAGAAATATTTCGCGTACTGGAGGAATGCAAATGTTAATTACGACCTACGGAAAAAAAAAAAAAACACCACTCGGTTTTCTTTAGATTCTTCCAGCGACAACGACACTGCTCAAGTTTGGTTCTCGCATTTGTAGTTAAATAGTCAGTTGCTTTCCTAATTTCATCAAAGAAGACAAGAAATAACAATCAAATAAAAATACCTGTTTTCCTATGCTCTCCACGGTGTCAATGACTGTTTGATGTTCTCAATCACTGCTTCACTGCTTTACTCACACTCACTCACTCACTCACTCACTCACTCACTCACTCACTCACTCACTCACTCACTCACTCACTCACTCACTCACTCACTCACTCACTCACTCACTCACTCACTCACTCACTCACTCACTCACTCACTCACTCACTCACCGATGTCGGCACCTGACGATAGACTCAGCAGAGGTGCGAATTTTCTGACACATGCGGAGCTTCAGGATACAATAAAAATATAAAATCAAGAAAAAGAATGAGTGAGAGTAGCCATCAGAGTGAGAATGGCAAGAGAGCGCTAGTAGGGAGCCTACAGTGTAGCTACAGCTACCGCCATCTCTGAGCAACATTTTTAGGTTGCAATGACTTTCTCCTTTGTGATGTAGATGGCGCCACAATGTCTACGCGTTACTGTATTAAGCATGTTTGGCACGTTTTGTACACGGCAGAAAATTGAAAAAAAGAAATTAACGACGCCAGTGCTTGATAGCGAGCATGCCGCAAGTATAGTTAAGGCCGTCAGATGTCGTAGAAGCGAAGGAGAGTGTGCAGTTTAGTTCACTTGTAAGCTAAACACTGGAGCGCGCGATATAGCTAAATCGCAGGAAAAGCACTAAGGCGCCCGTGTGCTGTGCGATGTCAGTGCACGTTAAAGATATCCAGGTGGTCGAAATTATTCCGGAGCCCTCCACTACGGCATCTCTTCCTTTCTTCTTTCACTCCCTCCTTTATCCCTTCCCTTACGGCGCGGTTCAGGTGTCCAACGATATACGGACAGATACTGCGCCATTTCCTTTCCCCCAAAACCAATTATTATAATTAGTAACGCGTCATAAGACTAATGTTCACATTATTGCGCACCTGCAAGAAGCGTGAAAACCATGGCAGTTCTCCACGCTGTCTGCTTTTGTTCGTAAGTATATAATATATGGCGCTGGCGTGTTCGCTTTATAAGCGGACGATCCTGAACGCCTCCAAGCGTTAAAAAGTGAGTTCCTACGTGACACACACACAAAAAAAAAAACGATGGTCGATTCGCGTATTTTGGCCCAAGGCGGCAAATCAGGTGCGCTAGAACTTCGGCGTTCATTTTGGTTGCGGTGTTCAGATCCAGTATTCAGAATGGCAGTTGGGGTTAGTATCCATATATGCGGAATTAGTCATATATATATATATATATATATATATATATATATATATATATATATATATATATATATATATATATATATATATATATATATATATATATATATATATATATATATATATATATATGTGTGTGTGTGTGTGTGTGTGTGTGTGTGTGTGTGTGTGTGTGTGTGTGTGTGTGTGTGTGTGTGTGTGTGTGTGTGTGTGTGTGTGTGTGTGTGTGTGTGTGTGTGTGTGTGTGTGTGTGTGTGTGTGTGTGTGTGTGTGTGTGTGTGTGTGTGTGTGTGTGTGTGTGTGCATGCGCGCGCGCTGTCCACCACTCGATCGGCAGGTGGGTGAACAGCTTGCCACAAAAACAGGCTTCAGACAAGCACACAAATAAACAATTTAAAACGGCTAAGTGCGAGGAATGGCCATCTAAGTGCTGCGTACCAAAAAAGAAAAAGAAAGCAAGCACATGATGAATGGCCGATTGGAGTAAAGAATTGTGTGAAGATACGTCCGACGTTCCTGCAGTCGATTTCGATTAACGTTACGACGGACGTTGCTAAAGTCACGTCCCGCATATGCCCGTCATGCTGCTTGATACGCGTGCATGGAGCACAGCTTTTGCGACTTTTGAGGAGCTGCAAAGAGAAGTTCGCCAATTCTTACATTGCCACACTCCCACAAATATCACAGATCAGCGTCTCTATGCCCGGCTGCGCACAGCGAGCACCGTTGTCACTTGCAGAAGGTTGCATGCAAGCGACGGCGGTAGGCGACGTTAAAGCCCCTCTGTTGTTCATTGATGGGCTTTTGCCGACGCGACCCAGCAGAGGTACGCTTTCGCTCGCTGTCTTCGCTTCGCACTTAGAAAACAGTCCCATAATCTGTCACCTCGATATGCTAGTAACTTAACCAGCCGACTATAACTATATAACATTTTCTCCGTCTGCGCTTCTGCACCGACCACTGAATCGCGGATATATGTTTCATTTCATTTAGTTTACCCTCAGGGCTTTCGCATTACACAGGGGGGTATGTACAGGGGATCGAGCACTTGCGCCCGGCATAAGAAGCATAACATCGTGCAGAAGAATCCCTAAGAAATAAATTTTATGCTAGCTCCTGTTTACCGGCAAACAGAGGAAATAGGATGTCCATCACCTGTATCTTTAGATTTTGTCTCACAGCCATGGGAAAAAGTCATGCCGATTCTTTTTGAGGCCTACGGTGGTGCGGAGGTGATGAACAGGTTAGCGAGTGTGCCACGGCGACATCCACCGCAATGCACGGGGAAGCGATCGAAAAGCCAGAAGCGTGAACGAGCCGCTTCTGGGTAAGCAGCGAGACTGTTTGAGTAGTTTGATAAAGACTAGCCAAGCGCCCAGCCCGGAGCTCTGTCTTCTCACGAAGTTCGCGGGTTCGAAGTTGGCGCAAGCTGAACGGGTCCCGCTCAGCTGTCGTCATATAAGCGAAAAGAGATGTGGCACGTGCACTGAGCCTCGACTGGACAACACGGCTCGCCACAAGGAAAGCCGTGACGTTTATGAAGCGGGCTTCTGCACATAGCAGAAAATCACATTTGCCTCATATGCATAAAAAATCATATGCAGAAAATCATATGCATATGTGCCTAATATGCATAAAGCCGTTGACATGCAGGATGAATCCGGGATGGAAAATGCATAAGATTGTGTTATGACGTAGTGAGGCACTCGCAGCGCTCACGGAAATCGCACAGGTCGGTGTCATGACGCCCGGCGGCGGCTGCCAGCAACGCGACGGACAGCAAAGATGTGTATTCGCTCGCTGCCTACGCACTCCGGCTTAGTAAACGGACTCGTAATATCTTGTCCTATTCTGCTCATATTTAATGCAAGTTATCACAAGCATTTATGCTCACGGAAATTCTGCACCCATCCCTGTAGCGCGCAGCGGCCGGCATACTGGCCACTGATCGAGTTCTAGTACCCAGAAAAACACGCATATGTTACTGTGTACAGCACCCGAAACTAATACATAAGAAATGTCATATGCTAGCTCCGCTTTACCAGTGAATAGAATGGTCATCTTTAAAATTTTAAGAATCTGCCTCATACCCATGATAAAAGCAATGGTACGTCAGACGTTTGAGGCCTACGGCTAATGGCACAACAGCTATGACCAAGCCGACGCCGCTCCTTCCGAGGCGATGGCGTACTTCACCACAATACACGGGGGAGGAGCAACCGGAAGGCCGGAAGTGTGTATGAGCCACTTCCGGACAAAGACCGACCTTTTTTGTGGGGAGGACGAGAATGGTGCCCTACTTGCAGTTTATACCCGCACATAGTGTTTAAATGTTCGCGGATTCGAACCTGGTGCGACCCGAAGGACGCCTGCTGAGCAATCTCCACAGAAGTGCATTTACAGCGCCGATACAGCGCGCACTCAACTTCGACTGGAGGATAACAGCTCGCCGTAAGAAAACAAGCTTCCAAGTTGACGAAGCGGATTTCGGCACTCAGCTGAAAAGCACATACGTTGGCTTGGAAATGGCAGGAGTAATTTTGTAGTTTGCACGCTGCAACAAAAACGAATTAAGAACGGCAGACGGTGCAACCGGAGTAGTACATGGTGTTTGTCATGCGCGTAGCAGAACAATTGCTGCGCTCTCGAAGTACGCGCACCGAACTCCAATCGCCCCATTCCGGGCAATGATGGTAAATATTCTTGAACCAACTTACTTGTAACTATCGTCGTATATGGCACATCAAAGGAGCGCAGCGAGAACCAAATCGAGCTGGGCACCAAGCTAAAAGATGCCGATTAATGGAGGCGCTATGATAAAGACTGTTGCGCAAACAACAGCACGCAATAGAACGCTTCTCTCAGCTAAACTTGGGAATTGCTTGGGTTCATATTTCGCACAGAAATAGCATTTGTTCGGCAGAATTGTTTTATGCTACGTTTGTTTGGAGTGCTTGCCTGATTCGATCAGAAGAAGTCGGATATTCTCATCGTCTGCGGCGACGCGGAAACAAAACCCGCGGTTCTCTCAGGCCGGAGCCCTCCACTACGGCATCTCTTCTTCCTTTCTTCTTTCACTCCCTCCTTTATCCCTTCCCTTACGGCGCGGTTCAGGTGTCCAACGATATATGAGACAGATACTGCGCCATTTCCATTCCCCCAAAACAAATTATTATTATTATTATTATTATTCTCTCAGCGATTGTCCCGGTGGCGCCATCTCGTTTTTCGACAGTGGAGATTGCTCAAGTGAGGGGGGTGGAAGGTGGTTTGCGGGAAGTATGAAGGCGCTTTTCAAATGCTTTAAATCAATTGTCAAATGCCAAATGTTTGGCCAAACTGAGCTCCACTTACTTTCAAGTTTTTCGTGAAAAAGCATCTTCAAACCTCTGGCAAAACAGCCCCACCGTGCTCCTTTGCGTAATCTACGCAGCCGAAAAACGAGATGGCGCAACCGCTGCAATAGCTAAGATAACGGCTTCTTTTGTTTCGTCGTCACCGCAGACGATGCGAATATCCGACTACTTCTGACCGAATCAGGCAAGTACCCCAAGCAAATATGGTATAAAACAATTATGCCGACGAAATGCCATTTCTGTGCGAAATTTGAGCTCATATAATCCACCCCTTTAGCTGTGAAAAACATTCTACTGCGCGTGTTTATTTCCGCAACTGTCTGTAGCTGTACTCAAGTTGCGTTGTTAGACCCTAGCCTATTAGTGAATCACTGCTTCGCTTCAATGTTTACTAATGCCTTCGCAATCGTTAGTCTATTTAGGCATTATGGAGGAAACTGTGTCGTTACTACGAATACCAAATTATAGCTGCCTCGGCAGAGCCGCAACTGCCGTCTTTATTTTCCAGCGCGACTAACGCATGATGACTGAGCTCAAACATAACTTCAGTGATGCTCGACGCTTTCGCTTCCATTTCGAATGTCCCTCAATGTTTAGACCAACGGTACTGCTCCTGCCATCTGCGATGGGAAACGAAAACTATTGAAAACATTTGATGCCCTCCTTTCGTTGAGATGGCGCTGCCATCTAGATTTGAAACATCGAATAGTCACGGATTTGTGCAACTCTGCTGATGTCCGTAGCACTAATCACAACGCAGGAATGAGCTAGGGATACGTGAATTGAGGTTTCCGTAGCAATGTGGTCGTCGTGATGGGCGCCGTCTTCGTGGACGCCGTCGTCATGATCATCGCCGTCGTTGGCATCAGCCCAGGTTATGCGATCTGCAATTAGCCCTGTCCTGCTCGAGCCGGAGCGAACCTAACCCAGCTAATCTGTTAATCTAATCTTCTTCCGTGACCTTCTGCCAACCTCGCGTACATTTTCTTTCCCTTGGTATCCCGTCTATTACCATAACGGGCCACTGTTTCTCGACCTCTAGTGCGCATTGCATGCTTCATCCAGCTTCATCCAAGATTTCAGCTAGGTCCTCATTAACTCGCGTTTGTTCTATGTTAGACCATCGAGCGCAGTCTGAAACGACGTACAAATATGCAGTGATTCTGGCCTTTAACCAAAACTTTAGCACGCTTGAAACCTCAAATGAGTTCAAAAAGTGTGAAAAACCCAGAAAGCCTGAAAACAAAATTATCGCCTGCCACTAGCATCGTATTATCACCGTGCTTCCATCTTATTAATGCCGAATTTGTGTGCTGGCGGGGAAGCCTGTGATGCGACTGCACGATGTTGCGGCTTATGTAATCCTGTGTAAATGGGAGAATAAATCTGGTTGGAACGCTACAAATGGCGACCAGCGTAAAAACGTAAAGTTATCACCGCTTCCGACCAGCTGCATCATCGTACCACTATTATGAGTGCTGCTAACCTCGCCTAAAGCTGAGCACGTGTCACTATGTTCGTGCAGCCGCCATTCCTGAGCTTCACACTCGCACACCGAGCTTGAAGCCCTTGCTATAGTTTGGGCATGTGAACATTTTCACCTGTATGTCTATGGACCTCCAATTTTAGTGGAGACTTGTTATACATATGAAAGAAGCCAACAGCCACCGAAACCATGGAGCAAAGGGGATGTTTTATTCTTTTTTTTAATTTGTGGTGTTTATCAATCGAGATTATTAGTGAATATTTTATTGCTTAATGATAACTGATTAGAAAAGGAGATTAAAAGACAGCCATGTGCCGCCGGTAGGAACCGAACCCACGATCTCCGAATTACGCGTATTACATACAGTAGGGAAAATCAAGGGGCTCGAGGTAGGTTAAGTTACATCTAACATAAATATCCCGAAAGCTGAATATTAGCCAGCTGCCGTCAAAGCTCCGTTCGTAGAGCACAGTACGCCATATACGCAGATCGTGAGTTCGGATCCCATTGGAGACGTGTTTTTTTATAATTTCTCAACAGTTAATTTTCAGATATGACTTCACTGCTAATTTCCGATTAATAAGCTGCTCGAATAAAAAATAAACATTCCCCTATGCTTCTTTTTGGTTTCCCACGGGTTTCAGGGAAGCCCGCCAGTAAGTTTTAAAAATAGGCCTTTTGAGATCAAAGATAGTTTTTGCGGCGTAGCAATAGCACTGTTGGGGACGTCAGAAAAGCAGCGAATCATGTTAGCCAGCAAGCCGGTTAACTAATCGTCAACTTTCTAGCTATCACAGATGGACACCTGATTGTAAGTAGAGATATGTAGTGACCAGTATTACTTCTAATTTCGGTTCCGCCATTATCGTCTTCGCGGTGGCTCAGCAAGCTTTGGCCCGCGGGCGCGTGCCACGTGATCTTCTCTGGCGCCCACCTTGTCAGGAACAGCCAGCAGCGGCGAGCAGCGAAGCGCGGGTAGGGTGGGCGGAACAGAGGAGGTCACGTGGTGCGTGCGCTGTGGAGTGGCGCACTTTGATGGATGCCGCTGTGCGCACACAGCCGGAGCGCGATTTTCGAATTGCACGGGAAATGGCCAGAATTATTCGTATAAAATGAGTTTTCACGAGACATGCGAAAAACTAGCGGGAGTGCTATAACTCATAAGTCGCGTTTACATGAATGCGACAGCAGCGCATCGCATCAACTATTTAGCGCGTCGCATTCATGTAAACGATGTTAATGCGCTAGTAAAGCGCGTCGCATCAATGCGCCAGACGGGGTTAGATAGAGAATTACAAGTCGACTTCAGCGGTGAATGGACGCAGACAGGTTTGGAGGTGTCCCTCCTCCTCCCTATCGTAGCCGCCGCGGTGGCTCAGTGGCTATGCATGACGCTCAGCTGCTGACCCAAAGGACGCGGATTCGATCCCGGTCGCGGCGGTCGAATTTCGATAGAGGCGAAATTCTAGAGGCCCGTGTACTGTGCGATGTGAGTGCACGTCAAAGAACCCCAGGTGGTTGAAATTTCCGGAGCCCTTCACTACGGCGTCCCTCATAGCCTGAGTCGCTTTGGGACGTTAAACCCCAATAAACCAGTAAACCAAACCAATCCTCCCTGTTGTGGCTATACAATACCTCCCAGCCGGATAACAAAGGAGACTTTTCTCAAGATAGGGGTGACTGGACCCTTCTGCCGCGTGCAATGGGCGAAGCGTCACTGTCCCGCCCGACTTGATGCGGTACGTGTAAACAGTAGCGCATCGGCTCCGCGAGGTACGCTAGGAAGTGCGATGCGCTATTGTACGATTTTACTTTAACAATCGCCATATCCGCAGATCTACCGTCGGCAGGCTTGAATTTTTTTTATATCTACGTTTTTACTACCGTCAAAAGCGCTCCTCGTTGGCTTTCTATGCCAGTCTTAACTGCTCGATGCGAGTGATGGAAAGACTATAGAAGAATGGACTATAGAAGATTGGACCATTACCTTCAATATTTCCGTAACAATAGCTTACAATATTTCAATATTCAAAATTTTTGTCCAAGAATGTTGGACGTGTCAGTATGCCGGGTGTTTCACATAAGATGTCCTGCAGTTATTAAAAATGCGCTTTTTGAGTTCGAAGAGCGCTTTTTTCGGCACAGAATTCTCAGCGGTATAATGCATCAGAATGCAGCTGCGACATGCTAATAGGCTCGTTAACTAATGTCGACTGTTTACTAATAAACTATTTATGTTAGTCTATTTAGAGAGAGGCATGTCACCCACAGTAAGTAATATCAATATCAATTGTTAGGATTTCGAGTATGCAGTTGCCCCAGGCGCTGAAGCCCAAAATATTTTGGCCACTTCGACGAGTTGCGTACGGAATGGTTGCTTTACCTGCGAGCTTTTCAAAGCACATTTAGTTTGGCGCGATGTAGGCAAAATTTGTTGGCCCATGACGCCGATTATAACTGCGTTTTCGAAATTTGAAAAACTGATATCAATATTACTTACGGTGGGCTACACGCCTCTCAATAAATAGGGAGACTAATAGCAATTGCTAAAAAGTTAACTATTCAATATTGCTTAACCATCCTACAAGTGAGCTTGTCTTAGCTGTATTCTGACAATAATGTGCCGAAAAAATATAGCGCTCTTCTAACTCAAAAAGCCTATTTTAAATAGACTGCAGAACATCTTAGGTGAAACACCCGGTATTAACTCCGTGACCGTCCTTTTATGCGCCTCCGAAAATAAAATTTTGCTCCTGAAGATGACGGCGAACAAATTAGTGCCACATATCAGCTGATTAGAGGGGCGAGAGTTTTCAGCCATGGCCTTCGATATCAGGCATGGATGCAGTGTTTGCTGAATCTGGTTGAACCTTAATTGCCGCGTCGCCCAGCCTTCGAGGCCATATGTCTGAGCATCATGTACGTCGCCCCACAAATGGACCGCGTCGCGGCGCTAACACGCAGATCAACTGCGGCAGGATGCTGCGCGATGTCGAAGTGTGTCCTCTTTTTGAAACAGCCGCCGAAAAAAAAAAAAACAACGACGGCCTGCCCGATTCGAACTTTGTGCCTGCTATTCGAAAGCTTGAGATCACATTCGATTCATTTCAAGTAATTTAAATGCGCACTATTTGATCCGTTAAGGAATTAAGCGGGAGGATATTCAAATAGATATTCGAAAATTTTGAATATTGATCATATTATGATTAAGACTGGTACAGTCGAAACGTCAGTAAAGCATTGCTATGTTTCTAAGCGTGTGTCAGTCTACTTTATAATTATATGCATACATGCCAACAACAACAACAAAAAAGGATACGAATGACTTATTGGCGTTTCCGCCGTGGCAGAACATAAGCAGAACAACCCAGGCCGACCCACCGTCTCTGGCGTACGGGCGGTTACTACTTAAATCCTCTTGCTATGTCTGTCTCTCATTCATAACATCCCAGTTAGTTCCCTTCTTTCATAAAAGATGCGACTCATTTCCTTACTGCTATAAATGACCTTAATATCCTGTCTGGTTCTCTACTTGTCACGCTTGATGCTCTTTCGCTTTGTACAAATACCGGGTGTCTCAGCGAGCACTTTCAAAAATTTTCATTAGTAGGCTTTTTGGGGTAAAAATATGGCTTTTTCGGCATAATACTACCAGTGTTGGCGGACACCTGAAAACTGGTTCATAGTAGTAAGCTGTTTAACTAAATTTTTAATAATTAACTTTTCAACTAGTAGAGTTGATTAGGCTTTTTCGACTAGTTACGTGCACTGGAGGGGTTGCTTTGCCTGCATGCTTTCGAAACCGCATGCATTTTCTCACGATGCAGACAGATTTCGTCGAGCCACAGCGCCAAGGGTCATCGCGTTTTCTAAATTTTAAAAACTAACATGCCTATTACTAGCGACCTTCTACATATCTCTAATTGCAACTAGGCGCACATCTCTACTAGTTAAAAAGTTAATTATTAAAATTTAGTTAAGCAGCTTACTACTCAAGACGATTCACCGGTTTTCTGGTGTCCGCCAACACTGAAAATAGTATGCCGCAAAAGGCATATTTTTACCTCAAAAAGCCTATTTTTGAAAATTTTTGAAAGTGTTCGCTGAAACACCCGGTATATCGCATGTAGATAGGGTTATCTGTAATCAGCGCTTATGAAGAGCGCTGCCTCAGTAGACCAGATGATAGATCCACTTTAGGCATCCTTCTGAGACTCGTACTTGAATCTAATAACTTTGAATTTAACAATGTACTATCAGCAACAAATGAAACGCGAACAAAAAATCTCAAATGCCAACATAAAAACAATCATAATCGTTCCTGGAGAGGAAATACAAGCAAAGCTGATTAACACTTCTACAGGATAGTCTTTGCGCCTTTAGAGTGGAATGATACTGCGACTAGTATTGAGCTTCTGCCGGCTAAGGTCTTCTCATTGCTGTTCATGTTTCAGTAGTCTTGTTCGCGTTTCATTTGTTTCTGATAGTACACTACGTTCAGATTAGTGGAACTACTACGAGAGCTAAAATAAGGCCTAAATATGCCAATCTTTTCTGTACTTCCGAAACCGAATTTTTATAGCCACCTTTTAAAAACGGTTTTCTAAGGACGCTTTAGTGATGATATCTTCTTAACCTGGCATCATGGTGATACCTGATTTCACATTCATTGCAGAATTTAACACTTTTTATCCATCACTCTCACTTTCGTAGTCGTACTCTGCTTCAACTATCAATCTTCTTGATGGCACAGTGTCAGACAGAGATGACAAACTGCTAGTCAGTGCACGAAACCTACGAACTGATATCAATATCTTCACTTGTAGAGGAGACGTGTAAAACATTGTAAAACAAGCATTCCATGCAGCCATACAGTTCGCCTCAATAGGATATGCGCCGAGCCATCAGACTTTTACCAGAATTGAGCAGCAGTTCACGGTGCCCTTAGAAAACAAAAAAATATCCAACAAAGATAGTTGACGCGCCGTGAAACACGCTGACGCACTTAGCGACAGGGCGCTCCTTGATACTAGGAAAAAATCTATGCCCAAACTACAAACTAGTCTTATCTTAACCTATTCGGCGTCGGTCTCCAATTTAACAGCTATTTTAAAAAGACATCACATTATACTAATGCAAGGTGAGCGTCTTAAAAGACATTTTCCGGAAACCACCGCAAGCAGTGTACTGAAGTATTAAAAATTTACGTCACCTGTAACTTCCAAAATGACCACTCCTCTGTTTACGGCTGTTTATTGATTGTGCTACAGACCTCGCTGAAAAATTTGCCTTCAGATGACAGCGTCGCAGGTAGCTGTCACCACTGCGTCCAGTTACAGATAAAAAAATGTGGTAGGGTTTTAACGTAGTTAAACCGAGTATACGTGCGAAAGCATCCATTTAGCCTGGTTGGCTCATGGTTTTGCTTTGCTGTGTCGTCGGCACGTCTGGAGGCGATATTAGTTCGACAGTAGTCAAGGGTGGTTTAATGGGACGTGGGAAGCGCCGGCGACGACGACTTGCGTTAGTAATCGATGAAGCAGCGGGGCGAGATGCAGGGTCACAAGGAGCAGTTCTCCAGCGCTAGTGTCAGCCGGCCGCCTCAAGAGCTTCGTCCTCGTTGGCGTCGGCGCGTGATCATCTTCTTCATTCCAGCTGTTTTGGTTGATCAAAGCACCGATGCGCAGTGCACAGCGCCAGAGTGTGTTGCAGTTTAACACTAGGCGCGATCGGCTGCCGCGATGGCATGGTGCTCTCGTGCAGTGGCCAGCGAAGCTGATCCGTTCGCCCCGCCGCGGGTTCGAATCGTAGTCGCGGCAGTATTTATTCGCTTATTTGTGGTTTTGCCAAGGTCACTCTCAAGGTCAGCTTCACACAAACTCGGTGAGCCGGTTTGACCTTGTGAAGTAGTGCTTTCACACCATAAATGAAAGGCAACTTCTCCTCGACACCGAAAATGTAATCTGCCTGCTGCAATGTTCCATCTGCACCCGCTGCCCCGGTGAATGCTCGGCTGCTGTCCCGAAGGACGCTAGTTCGATCCCGGCAGCGGCAGTCGCATTCCGATGGAGGCGAAATGCTAGAGGCCCGTGTACTGCGCGATGTCAGTGCACGTTAAAAAGCCCCAGGTGGACGAAATTATTCGAAGCGCTCTGCTACTGCTTCCCTCATAGCTCGACTCGCGTTGGGAAGTTAAACCCAGTAAACAAACCATCCATCTGTACCCGCCGCGGTGGCTCATGGGCTATGGCACTCGGCTGCTGATCTCTAGGTAGCGAGATTGTATTCCAGCTGCAGCGGCCGCATTTCGATGGCGGCGAAATGCAAAACCCCCCGTGTGCTGCGCGATGTCAGCGTACGATAAAGAACTCCAGGTGGTCTAAATTAATCCGGAGCCCTCCATTACAATGACCCTGATAGCGCATGTGTCGTTTCAGAATGTTAAGCCTCACATACCATATCATACCATGCCACACCGTATCATACCATACCACATTCTACATGCCAGCTTCAATATATAGGACAAACTACGACGTATTACAGATTATTTTAAAAATCACACAGCTTATAGAGGCAGCCTTACAAATCTGCCGTTATCAAAGCATGTATGGATGGGGAAATGAGGTGCTCATTATAACATAAATATGAAGGAAGCCAACAGTCAAGAAACCAAAGAAAGCATAGGGGAATGTTTCTATATTTTATTTTGCGTTGTAAATCAATGGGATCAATGGGGTCCATAGCGCAATTATTTTGGACTGAAGGATAATTTATTACAACGTAGAAGAGAAAAGCGACCACATGCCGCCGGTGGGATCCGAACCCACGACCTCCGAATTTCACGTACGGTGCTCTGCCAACTGAAGTATCACGGCGGGGACTGTCCAGTCTACTTTTTCAGGTAGTTGTTGCGTGTAACCTAACCTTGAGAGTGTACACCAGAGCCACCCTCGTTTATAGAAACAGGAAATCGGCAGGTCTCAACCGAATGCCCTCACGATCTTTCCGGTAACCTAATAAAGGGCGAAAGCGAGTAATTGAGCAGGTGTTTCTTTCTAGTTTGCATATTTGATCGCTTCAATAGTATTGTCTGAGTTTTCACAACGTTATCCGTTTCCGCAGATGGCCTTCTTCGGTACAGTACAAAAGCCGCACGAGCGGCGCTATTGAGGTCAGCACAACCGAATAAATAACGCAGGGATATAAATAGCCCCATTATGTTCGAGAATGTTTCGTGACGAGGTCGTGATAAATCAGAGCGGTTAGGGCTGCGGCTGCTCCGCCGTTGGCTGCAAATGTTTTATCCCCATGTGAAGGTAGCATGTACAATACATTTACGAATCGAATGGTGACGCGACGTGATGGTGACGTCTGATCAGGACATGGCGATAACTGCTAAAATACTTCGCTCGGGCGCCGGTATATACGCAGACCTGCTCCGTACGTTGGCACCTTGAAAAAGTTGAGGGGGTGCCTCATTTTTCCCAAGGCAGCCTTAAACGGTATTCATCTGTAACGCCGAGTACGCGTTCTGCCTTACAGATCATGGCGTCCTTGAGGGCGTCTCGATCGATATCAGTTTTCGTCGAAAACATCGTTCCGAAGGAAAACGGGAGAATACAATAGGCGAGCTGTAATTACAAAGCGTTTGCTTTTTCCGTAGGTCGCGCACGAGGCATCCTGCTACGACGTCCGGGAAACGGAAGGCGGGCATGTGTCGACACCTTGCTTGTCGGGGAGGACCTTTCTGCGCCTTGAGTGAGCGCTTCTCAGTGTAAAAAAAGCTGTGGCTGCAGTCTGCACGATGACTCTCCTCCTGTTGCTTCTTTGTGCAGTGTCGTCGCTCGCAGCAGGTAAGATATCAAATTTAGAGTTAGACTTGATTGTTGCCCGTAGACGTAAAATCTGATTGCTTACTTGGGAGTAACACGCCAGCTTGTGCAGCTACCTCTCACGACACAAATCTTATTATCCACTAAAACAGTAACTGTAAACAGAGCGCATAGACATATTGCAAACAGTGCCGCGTTCGCCGTGGTTGACTCTGATTTAATTTGCTTCTCCTGACAGTGTGCGACCAAAATTTTAGTTTCCTTGTTCCGAGAAAATATCTGTTTACCTGCAGGATGTAGCGAAAATCTCACGGGCGTCTGTTTAAATACCTGTTAGCATGAAATATTTATTCTCTAAAAGCATAAAAATACATCACATTCCTGCCGTTACCGTAACAATAACGAAAAATCTACGGAATAAAGCGACCAATAGAGGCCTTCATATTCTTCTCAGACCCCGTGTACAAAATGCATATCTGTCTTTTACGGCGCTTACAAAAATGTGCAACAGCCCTGCAGCCCAAGTCCCATTGGTAGTCACAGAGTGCTCACTGTGCTCCCACGTAGTAAACCTTTTCACTTTTCAAGAATTGTGTAACTATAGCGGTGCTCTGAGTCGGTTGCCTTCCAAGTTGCCTTCCAAGTCGAAGTTGCCTTCCAAGTCTAAAAAAGGTTTCTGCTCACAACAGGAAAATAACTCCCAGTTTTTCGCTCTTCGCCGTGAAGTGATTTGTATTATTGATATCGACATGTATTCTACAGCGCATGCATTTAAATTAATCTATCAGTAGCAAGGCGGGTATATATCCAGGTGACTAGTCAACGCTTCTTATAATATTTAACTTGAGATAAACAAAGTGAACAGTCCCAGTGCGCATCGTAAGACGCTGCTGCATGCTTCTGAAGGCTCCCAGACTGGTAGCACAGAGCGTAGAGAACGGTCGTAGAGAAGCGTCTATTGGATGTACGGCTGCAAACTTTACTGCGTACGTTGGTGGATACGCCCGGACTCAAGAAATGTATTTTGATTAACGCTGAAGAACTGAGAAACCAAACAAGACGAGGTTTGAAGAGGATTTCTTCGGAAAAAAAATTCATTCTTGAAATAAGCTTTACTGAATTAAAAGGGGATCGCAAGTTGTGAGTGACCGAGTGCAGACGGGAT